>CM062351.1:3302730-3327730 GCA_031216105.1 Dalbergia cultrata
CTCTTTTCTTAGTCATTTTCAAAGTCTTCTATCCTAGGGTTCAAAATCTCTCTTTATATAACAATATGCAGTATCAGAATTACATGATCATAAAAGTAGCTCTAAATGTTTAAATTTACTATGCAACTATGTAAAAACTCATCCTCAATAGTAGATGTCCTATGGTTTTCAAAAAAACACATTCTCTTATTAAAACCAGCATAGTTCATAATATAATATTTTACAGAAATCCCAGTAGTTCACACAACAAACTCTCTAATCATATATAATCTCATGTTTAATGGGAAAATAGATATAATAATTAACATAAAAGTTACAGATGTGAACCCACTCATCTGAAGTAGCAGCAAACACAGGAATAACACCAACAGAGTTCTGGGAAGTAAGAACGGCACCCATATCTATCATTGAAGTAATAGAATTTTAGATTAATTGTTAAAACCTTTACATAACTCAAATCTAACCCTAACATATTGAGAAGACTCCACCTCCTTGAGAGGTATGGAAAACTTCGTGCTAACCCATAAAGACAAAGAAAAATAGAAGGAATAGAAGCAAAATCGTTATAACAACATACTTTAAAGCCTTAGAAGTGAAAAATTGAAGTTAAAATTAGAAGAAATAGAAGAAAACGGAGATTTGGAGGTGAAAATAGGTTGGGAAGCGGAGGTTGTTGAGTTTTTTGGTGGATGGTTGTGTTTGGTTTGAACCCTCTAAATGATGATTTTTATTGAAATTTTGAGCGCTGCAGCGCTTACCAAAGCGCATAATTTTGGTAATTGGCATTGTCTTACTGTTCCAGGACCGCTGCGATACTCACCAAAATGGTTTTTCCCTCAACTTTGGACTATAATTCAAGTTCTGATATGTATTGGACTAGGTTATCTCAATACTCACTTATTTATATTTATGTTTTAAAGTTGATACTGAATAAAATAAATGAGGACATTTAACTTAAAGTTCATGTAAATAAGGAAATTTTAAGTTAATATCCTCATTTATTTTATTTTCCATTAACTTTAAAATATAAATGTAAATAAGGAAATACCCTATATTTAGATTCAAATAAAATATAAGAAAAATTTAAATCTCAACGAATCAAAATCCAAATTTTGGATTTTAGTTCAAATCCGGGAATTTCTACGACTTTATAAACTTGTAGGCTAAAATTGAGATGTTTAAAGGTGTCATAAAATTCATTAAAAATCACTCTTTAATTTATTTTTCTCTAGGAAACAATTACCAGGACTTTTGGTCCCAAGAATATGGCTCTATCATATAATCTTTCAAGGATGTGTAGGGTCTAGACTTGGTAAAATTCAGGACTTGAAATGATAGATAAGGATAAGTAACACCCTTCCTGGCTCGAAAAATTTTCTAATATTTTTATTTAAACTAGGGTATTACAAAACTAATTACTAGATAATATAGATTATTAAACTAAAACTAATTACTAGATAAAATAAATAAATAAATAAATGATGTTTCTTAAAGTATAAATCAAAACTAACTGTATTATATGAATTTTAATTTCTAAATCAAACTATATAATAAACAAGTTTTGCTTAACTTTATTGAACCCAAACTACCCTAAAAATTAAACTAAACCAAACCACAGGTAACATTTCAAATAAACATAAAACCAAACTAAGACTAATTAGACATACATATTTAAAACTAAACTGATTAAACTTTGAATCAAAAAATAACAATAAAAGTCAAATAATAAATAGATCAATACCTGACAATTGAGTCTGACACTAATATGATCATCATCTAATCTGTACAGGGAGTTAGTCATTGTTTAGTAAGCTAAAAAGACATGATTCTCTCAAAGTAAAAATTGAAAAGTAGGAAAAGGCCACACACACAAATGATGGGGGCTGAGGCGTATTTGTATTTATACCTAGGTGAATATGTCGGGGGCCTGCGTGATCCAAACATGCATGAATACGAAAAGGCACCATGCATATTCAAATAAAACATGAATATGCATATTCATATCCAAAATATGAATACAAATTTTTTTTCTATTTATTTTCGTAATTAATATTTTTTATTTTAAATGGATAAAAATTCCCTTAGATTAACTTCCAAATTGTATTGAGGAGTTTGTGGCTTGCGATCTTTCATTCGAATAAATTTATGATATTTCATTAAAAAAAAAAGGTAACGAATATTCAACATAGTGGCATGCATAAAACTATTAAATATACAGGTTGCTTTATCGGTCCTGAAGCAGATCTTTGTGTGGGGTTGTAGCCATAAAATCATTGACAAAGTGAAAAAGAAGGGGGAATTATGTGGTGGTCACTGAAGAGTTAGTCACCAATATTTGTAGAAGATACGAACAATAAGTGGTAGCAGTATAAGTGGTTGGGGTGTATGCATCAAAAATTGAAAAGGCAATGTGAACATGGCCGCCCACCGCAGGTGAGTATGCTTTTTCTTCCTCCAAATGAGTCTCTTCAACACTTTCAATATGCAATTTGGGGGAGCTAAATTGTTGCATGTGTTCACACTTCCTAAGCTTCTACAAATAAAACCAAAATTCACTCGAAAGGGTATTTAAAAGTTAGTTAATGTTACTTCTTTTCTTTTTTTCCTTTATTTTGTAGTTAATGTTACTTCTTCTTTTCTTTTCTTTTTTTTTTTTTGTAATAAGGGTGGCAAAGTTAGCAAATAGTAGTGATTTCTAGAAGATCTTGAGTTGGTACTGGATCCGCACATTTAGAAATTCTATTATTTTTAATAATCTCATAGACTATCATTGTTAAAATTTTAATAATGAGATGTAAGCTCTAATATTGATAAGAATTGCCAAAGTGAAGAGCAAAGGGATAAGGAGACTCGTACAATTATTGTTTAAGATTTTACATCAATTTTTTTTTTAAGTGCTAGTGTCCGAAATTACGATAAAATTTTACCTTTAAAGTGATGTGACATAATTTTTTAGTTAAAAAAGTGGACATCATATCTCTTGATTTCATTTAACATGTATTATGATTTTCTATGATAACATTACTCTTCCTTATGCAATGCACATTCTAAAAGTGCTCCAGCCAAATGCTCTCTTTTTTTTAGCTTCTATTCTTCTTAAATTTTATCTTGCAAAGTTGAGTTGAAGGGAAAATAGCAAAAGGGCTAAAAATATGTCTCCACCTATTCCAACCATGCTATGACATGTGCATTAGCTTTGCACACTAACTTTCCTAAATTTGATATATATTATTATATAGAAAGTGCTTAATGTGACACCCTTATATCTATTGTTACACTTTTTTAGTGGCTTTTGTTCTATTATAATTAAAATATACTTATCTAATATTTATTCTAATCATTTATCTATCGTTACACTCTTAATTATTTATAATTAACTACTTTTGAAATTTCTCAAAAAAAATATATGACTTATTTTCATTGATATTTTTAAAATAATTTTTCGATGAACTTGTTTCAATAAATCTAGACACATACAAGTACACTAATGAATTAATAAAATAAATAATAGTTTTTCAAATTGAGCTCAGGTGGAAAATAGACATGAACGATGATATATTATGGATTTCAAATGTTCAATCTCTAAGTAGAATGCGTGAATTATTATTATTCAAATTATATATGAATTATTTTAACAAAGTTTTAAATATCACATGTATATATCATATGCATATTGTATCTTAAACTGTACACATCATTTTTTTTAACCAAAAACACTTATCCAATATATAGCAGAGTCAAAAATTAAATTAATAAAAGTGTAGTTGATTATAGTTTTACTTAATTTTCAATCAAGTTTGTATAGTTTAAATTTTTTTAATCAAGTCACTGCATTGTAATTTGTAAAAAAATTTATAATCAAGACACTAAAGCAACCTAAAGCTAAAAAATTCAAATACAACAAACATCTAAAAGTCTAATTGACTATTACTATGACTTGTACTATTTTAATCAAAAGCATTAAAAATTTAAAATTTTTATCATGTAGGTCACTTGGAGATTTAATTTTATGAGTTTTATAATGTAAAAACTCAATTAAAACAAGTTAAATAATATAGACCTAACTAGAAATTTGATGAAATTGGATATCCTCAAATTTATTAAACCTAGCAAGTTCTTCTTTAAAAAATAAAAAAACATATATAGTATAATATAAAATTCGTGAAGAAAAATTATAATATATGGAATATAGGATGAGATCGAATGAGTGTGACAATACATAGAAGATTAAAATTAAATAATAATTAAACAAAGATATTTTACAAATATTAAAATAAAAGTCACTAAAAAAAAGCATGGCAATAGACACAATTGTGTGACAATTTTCACTCCCTGTTATACATTATATATCAGTGTCTATGTTGTATCATTGTTGCACTGAGGCATAGTTTATGCTAGACAGCTAGAGTGGAGGCAGTAGTTTTTCTTGTCTCTAAGTTGAGGTTTTCTAGGCTCACTTTTTCAAGTGTACGTGGCTCTCAAATATACCGATAAAATTAAAGATATCTCCAAATACCAAAAGTAGTATGGCAATTTCTTGGCAAGTGGCAGACATGCAATGACTTGACCGCGTGGCACATAGAGACTAGTATACCTTGACTAATGCTAGCTACATCTTTGATTTTTTTTTTTCGATGCATATAGCACAATGCTATGGTGAAGCCTTGTTCTCACTTTGAACTTCAAGGCTCAAGGTAAAGATGGGAGAAGCTCCACAAAGGTAGTATACACTATATAGCACTTTAAGTTCTTTGCTCTTTGATATACTTGTTCCAACTTCCAACCTCATAGTTAAGGATGTGCTTTTTTCCAACTTTTTTTTAACCAAAAAAGGATTAAAATCACTTTTTAGAAACTATTTATATCAGGTTTTTCTAACAGAATATTTTATTTTAAAAAGAAACCGACACAAATGTGTCTTAAGTATTGTATTCTACAAGACCCTCTTCTTTACGTGTCTCATTTGAATTTTTGTTAATTTGGAAACGGGGGTGTGTGATGAGATGAGTTGATATGCAGGTATGCAGTTGTGACTGGAGCAAACAAAGGAATTGGATTGGAGATAGTTAGGCAGTTGGCTTCGTGTGGGGTCAAGGTGGTGCTCACTGCAAGAGATGAGAAGAGGGGCCTTGAAGCATTGCAAACACTCAAAGCCTTATCAGGTGTATCTGACCTTGTACTTTTTCATCAGCTAGATGTTGCTGATCCTGCAAGTTTGGCTTCTCTGGCAGATTTTCTCAAATCCACATTTGGGAAACTTGATATTCTGGTAACATGAGAAATTTTATAGCCTTTCTGTTGTTTTAACTGAATAATATAGAAAAAAAGGCACATCCTGAAAGTCTACATATATGGGGACACTCATTTGCATTACCTGGAATTTTCTCTCTCAATTTGTTGTTTAGTTTCAATTGCATGTCAAGAAGCTCATATTACAATTCTAAATTTTTTTTATTGCTAAATTCATTCACCTGCCTCTTTACCTATCAGCTTAACCATTTTTAAAGAGATATTTAATTTTCATGAATAGTATTGGAGCCTTATAACCAAGTGGTAAGATATTCGATCCTTAGTATCCCCCATTTTGAAAAAATGTTCATGCTTTAAACCAAAAAAAATATTAATTCACGTGAGGGATGTGTTAGATATAAAAATCATTCATATGTTTTTACCCGTTAGTTTAAACCTTCAAAAGAGATGATTCATGGCAATTATTCTGCATGCAAACTTCTTCATGTGCAACTCTGCATGTAAAGAATGCTAAATCTTTACATTTCACCCTTTATTTATTTATTTATTTATTTTGGTAAGTAAGAGGGCCCAAGCCCAACCTTTTATTTAATCAGTGTAGATTGTTTCTATTATGTATCAAAACATGTTTCTCTTTGTAATATGTTAATTGCATTTTAGTACTAAGCAGGTTTCAGTTTCCACTTAATGACCTTTATATATTTCAATGGAATCTCCTTACTTCTCATCTTGATGTTTGCGTATTTCTTTTGAGAAAAAGTTGTATTTGTAGGTTAACAATGCAGGGATTGGTGGAGTAGTGATCAAAGACAATGATTTAATCTCTGTAGCAATATTGAAAGCCGGGGTAAGTATCTAGGCATGGTTTGGCATCAAATAAACATTGCGGCTTGCTTCTATAGTGTTTGTTGAGTATATAGTTGTTCTTACTTTGCAGGCATTACCTGATGATGAACTGGAAAAGGCAATGATTCAAACACAAGAGCTAGCTGAAGAATGCTTGCAAATAAATTATTATGGTACTAAAAGAACATCTGAGTCCCTTCTGCCCCTCCTCCAGTTATCTGATTCACCAAGAATTGTGAATGTATCATCCTCCCTGGGGAAGTTAGAGGTAGGATATTACTTTTTATGTCAGTTATTCATACTGTTTTGGTCTAAAATCTGATTTATGGTAGTAATGGATGATTAAGCTTGGAATTCTAGCATTTGGTATGACTGGAGCGAAATCTAGCTTAGAATAACTTAAACGATGACAACATTTGATTGATCTGTTCTGAGAAATTGGTAGTAGGGTCATGCAAGCCACCTTTTTGTAATCTTCAGTTGGAACAGAATTGGTTACTTCTTTCATCTTCTCTCTTTGAGGGTCTCATACTTCATGAATCATGATATTTGTAAAATATGCCTTTGGCATTGTCTTTTCCAATTAACAAGCTGAAAATGGACAAAATAATCATGCACAAACATGAGAAGAAAATACTATATAGGAAGTAAACTTGGTGCCAACGAGGTTAGCTTACATGGTTGACTTTCTGCTTATGCACTGTCATGACTTGGATCAATTCTTAGATTTCCTCTGTAAGTACCTCTGTAATACTTGACAAGTTCGAAGGCATATCTTGACCAAAAACTAGGGTGAGTTTCCCCCTCAACCTAAACTGGGGTGATTTTCCCCCTGAACCTAAACTTTACATTACCAAACCAAAAACAACGGAAGCAAACCTAGTAATATGAAAAATAGGTCTCTGTCACCTAGGGGGACAAGTAGTTGTTGTCTTTCCCCTCCCATTCTCCACAATTTCATTGACATCTACTTAGTTTATGGAGGGTGGGCCTTGGTGCAATATAAAGGTTGTTGCTTTGCTCAAGGAGTTGCCCATTTTTTTTTTATCTACTCAGTTTATGGTTTTGTTGCGTCTCCTTTAATTGCATGAGCTCTTATTGGTTATTCGTGTCGATTTCAGTGTGTATCAAATGAATGGGCTAAAGGGGTCCTCAGTGATGCTGATAACCTTACAGAAGAGAGAGTGGATGAAGTATTGAAGGAGTTTCTGAAAGATTTCAAAGATGGGTCATTAGAAAGCAAAGGCTGGCCAAAGGGTTTAGGTGCCTATATTCTCTCTAAAGCTTCTATGAATGCCTACACAAGAATTCTTGCAAAGAAGTACCCTACTTTCTGTATCAATGCTGTTTGCCCTGGATATGTCAAGACTGATATAACCGGCAACACTGGCTTCTTAACAGTGGAAGAAGGTGCTGCTAGCCCTGTGAGGTTAGCACTGCTTCCAAACGGTAGTTCATCTGGCCTCTTCTATGACCAAAGTGAAACCACTTCCTTTTGATTGATAATCATAGTACAATTTTATGTACAAAGATGCTGTTCAGCTAGCAAATTTGCCAGATCTTAAGATGCTAGACTATGTAGCATGCTATAAGCTGTTACAAATTGTTCTGCAATTTTCTCTCTTTCCATGTTTTTGTTCAGTTTTTATGTTTTCTAGTGTTTCTAACCATTTAAGTATAACACTATTCATACGTCTCCACTATTAGCTTAATTTTGGAGAGACATGACATTCATATGATTAAGGGGGTGTTTCAGAGTATAAAACTATTCACATATTTCTATGTGTCGTATTAAACTTTTGGGAGATATGGTTTAATGACTTTAACAAGTTACTTTAGAGCAATTCAATTTGGGTGTCTAGCAACATTCTTTTATGCATTGAGGATCATTGCTTGTCATGTAGGACCCTATATTGGTTGTGATAATTGATCTTTATACCGCATTATGTAGTCTTGATTAACAAGATTATCAAGAATAACATGTTATACATTCTTAACTGTCATTGGTTCTCAGGCACATCTGCCCTGACATGTATGAAATTTGCAAAATTATATGTTTGGATCGCCCTTAATTAGTCAAAGTTTATATGAAAAATCAAATTAATCCTATAATTTTGATCTTTTCTTAATTTGTAAGATCCATGCAACTTGTTTGTGGTGATAATCGATGGGCTAAGCCGGTACATACTTGTTATGTGCTGTCACACTTGTTTATGTGAAAGATAGGAAACCATAGCCATTAAAACACTTATATCTAGAATCTGCTTGATCTACAGTGTGTCCAAAGCAGACAGCATGCTATAATACAAAACACTTATATCAAGAATCTGCTTGATCTCAACTAAGGGTGGGTTTGGAAATGTTTTTGGCAAGGAGGCTTATGAAAAGCATAAGCAAATTGATTTATTTGTTGACCCAAAAAATTGGGGTGTTTTTAAAAGCATCTCATAAAGTGTATTTTAGATATCAGTTTTACTTTTTGAAATTCAAAAGCCTAATATAATCTTAATCTAATTAATAACAATAAATGTATAAATTATTTTTTTTAATATTTATATCTATTATTATCATTTCAAATATTTTGAACATATTTACCAAATATAATTATTGTAACTTTTACTTATTGAGGGTAATTTTACATTATTTTAGCAAACGGTATTACTATGGTTTGTTAAGAGTAAAAAAAAACCTCCTAACTTTTTAATGATTATAATAATATCAAATCAAACTAATTTGGTTTGAATTGGCTCAGTTCACTCGAATGTCTTTTATTATTTACTAGACTGGAATCCAAGTCCTTCTTTAAGAATAACCTAATATGTGGTTGCATGCTATATTATATTGTTAAATGCTTCAAAAAGGTGCAAGTTTTTTCATTCCAGCAACAACATCCAGAAACCATTGCGGTGCTATGCTAAATTATAAGTATTAAGAATAACCTAATACTTGGTTGCATGCTATATAATATTGCTAAATACTTGAAAAAGATGCAAGTTTTCTTTTTTTCTTTATAAATCTTTCATTTTTAAAATTTGGCCCCCCTTCAAATTAAAAATAATATTTAGTTAATTTTTATCAATATTTTATTTAACTATATTTGAAATTACATCGGAATAATATTATCCTATCCTAACCATAGATAAATACACGTGTGTATTTCTCTTAAATTTTAATTATAAAATATCCATTTTCTTATTTATAAAGATTTTTATACAAAAATTTTAAATAAAAATAGAAAAATATAGGATATATACTAGGTGAAATAAATTATTAAGTATTAGCCCTTCTTGAGAAATTGATCTAGCTCCGCGCTAGTGCCATATATTGCATTTCCAATTCCAACCATGCGGCCAACCACCACAACAAACACAAACAGCCAAACCCTAGAAAAAAAACACAAACAAAACCAAAACAAAACATCATCCATGTTAAATCAGCCTAAATAAATTAAAGTGAGGATGAGGTGTATTCAAAGATTAGGCTCATACTCAATAATGAATACAAGAAAATCTCGTAACATCCAAAAGGAAAACTAGAAGGAAGAATGACGTTTTGGACATTCTTTTGTTTGTTTCCATTCTCAATTGTTTACATTTCACTATACTTTTTTTTAAAGTTATCATAAAACAAGTGATGTTCTATTTAAGTTAAATTTTTTAATCAATCAATCAAATTCGTATTTTTTTTAATTCCTATCAGGTACACGGTTAACGAAAGCGGAATAATGCAATTTATTAAATTAAATATTACTTCCAAAGGAATAATTATCCATTTAAAAGATAATATTTAAAAGGAGGAAAAGTCGCCTACGGAGGACAAGTACAAGTTAAAACCAATACAATCCTTGAGCTGTGATTTGTTCCTAAGTTAGGTAAACCTCTACACTGCTGTTTTGGATTTTTGTCTTGTCACTACCTTTACCTTTATGGCTAGTTATCTAGAAGGGTGAAATGTGAAAAACAACTTAGTGTAATACTTCTTTTAAAATTATACTTTGAAGAGTTTGATTTTTATTTAATATTTTTTTACACTTTTATTCAATTATATTTTGTTACATTAATAAAAGTAGTTAAATCTTACATCTATCACTTAATAAATTATTTAAATAAGATGATTTGATAGGATAATAGTGTAAAAAAAATTTTACACTAAGTGTATAAAAATTAAATTCTTACTTTAAAATTAAAAGTCTCATAATTGTAATATAAAAATAGCCGTATTAGTTACCTCAAAACAAATTTCAATATTGTGTTTCTAGTTTACATAGTACATAACATAATATATTTTGAAGACTAAAAGATAATATATTTTTTTTATGCAATAACATTTGAGTATGTCATTTTTTTATATTTTTACATTTAATTAAAATTTTTAGGCAATGTTAATTAATCTGTCCTCTAATTTATTTTTTATTTTTAAATTGGCCCTTTAAGTAATATATGTTTTAAATTTGTCCTCATATTTTTAAAAATCGAATATGGTTATCTTCTTTATATCTATTACTAATTATATTGACTTAAAAAATATATAGTGACTTGTTTTATTTTCAAAACTACCTTTTAATGTAATAAGCGACATTCACGAAGAGCATAAATGTGTTTAACTTTTAAAAGTTAGAGGACAAATTCCAAACATTTATTACTTATTGGGCAAATTTGAAACGTTGATTTAGAGAATGAATTTGAAAATAAAAAATTAAACAGAGGATGAATTAATTAATTTTGTTAATTTTTTACTTATATGATTTTTTTTAATAGGAATATGACATAACAATATATAATTACATAATAATATAACTTGATATCACCGCTATTGTTTTCTTCTTAACTTGCCTCAGTATAGTTTTCTAGAAACGAATACCATATCAAAATAAGAGATTCTAGAAAATAAAACAAGATTCCCTCCCTCCCTTTACTTTTATGACCGGTTATCTAGAATGGTGAATTGTATGCACAGATTTAATCTAATCTAGAACAGAAATCAATCTAGAAGGATAGATCTGTGATGGAGCCATGGAGGAAACATCACATCACTTTGTAAATGGTCAAAGTAAGAAGCAAGGAATTAATGATACTCGGAGGTGTCATTGCCCAATTGACTATATAATAAGACGGCATCAAATAATTTTTTTATATCTTGAGACAGGTGCAGTTGTATTATTTTATAGCCTCCAATCTCACTATTAATATTAATATTATCTTTCTCCTTTGTTCGCACATTCATCCAGTTTCAGCATCTATGGTTTCAGCATCTATGGTTACAGGATCTATGGCAGATTCCAGAGAAAGGTACCTTTTAACTTTATATGTGAAGCATCCTTTCCTTTTCATTCTGTGTGTGAAACTTGTTTGATAGCATTTTGTTGGACTTGTTCTTTTGGTTTCAGGTATGCAGTTGTTACAGGAGCAAACAAAGGAATAGGATTAGAGACTGTTAAAGGGTTGGCCTCAAATGGGGTCAGGGTGGTTCTCACTGCAAGAGATGAGAAGAGGGGCTTTGAAGCTATTGAGAATTTGAGAGAGTATGGTCTCTCTGACCTTGTGATTTTTCACCAGCTTGATGTGACTGACCCTTCTAGTATTGCATCATTGGTAAAGTTTGTTAAGGCCAAGTTTGGAAGACTCGATATCTTGGTAAGAAGATTTAGCTGATTAATCCTGAGTATTCTGAACTTTGCTCCATTTTTATTTTTCTACTTTCTGTTTTATCGGTGTAAAGGGTCTTCGATAAATTATAAAATGACAATGCTTGGAATCTTGCATATACATTGTACCATAGTTTGTGCACTTGAATAATATGATTCTCAATGCCGTTTATCTGGTGGAGCATTTTCTAGCTGTACAATGTTCGTATCCAAGAATTTTCCCGCAAAAGCACTCAAGTATATTCTTAATCAACCAATTCTCTGTCTGATTCCCTAATAAATCCTCTTAGGGCTGAAGAATATGCTTTAGTTTTCTTAATTACACTTGCTTATGAATAATGATTTGGTAGGCACATTAGAACCTGAAGAATCACAACAGTTGAGTAGCATATGCAGAATTGCTTTATGTCTTTATTTTGCCTTTTTTAATTGATCTAAAATTTGATGAGCTCAGCCTGATTTTGCTGACACCAACCTGATTCAAATATAGACCAATATGTCTGACAAGATGAATTTTCCATGACTTATAGTGGTGATATTGAACAATACTAAATTCTTGTGCAGGTCAACAATGCAGGAATCAATGGTTTCAATACAGCTGACCTGGTCAGTGTTCATGTTTTTTCTATCTACTTTGTTGGGGATATTGGTCGATGTAAGACCTCTAACAAAGATTGGGTTTTTTAATGCATGAATGCAGATGGGATCAACAATTAAATGGAGGGAGTTGAATCAAACTAATGAGATGGCAGAAAAATGCCTTAAAACAAACTACTATGGTGCTAAGGAAACAACTGAGGCATTTCTTCCCCTTCTTCAGCTATCCAATTCACCTATGATTGTTAATGTTTCCTCCCAAGCAGGACTATTAAAGGTGCAAGAATGACCAAAGTTTTCTTGGACTTATTTTGAAATGGGCGAATTATATTTGGACATAAAAATAGACATTATAAGAACATTCTGTTTGTCTGTATATATATATCCCCATGGTGTATATTTTTTAGGTTCAAATAACATTCTTCTATAAAATATGATCACTTTACCTAACAATATTGATTTGTCTTGTGATGGTGTTTCAGCACATATCAAATGAATGGGCAAAAGGGGTGTTAGACGACACTGAAAACCTCACAGAAGAGCTAATAGACAAGGTAGTGAAGGAGTTCATGAAAGACTTCAACGAAGGTTCACTAAAAAGCAAAGGCTGGCCAACCTACCTATCTGCCTATATGGTCTCAAAAGCAGCAATGAATTCTTACACAAGGCTTCTGGCAAGGAGGCACCCAAAATTCTGCATTAACTGTGTATGTCCTGGTTTTGTAAAGACTGACATAAACAGAAACACTGGTGTCTTATCTGTTGAAAACGGTGCTGCTAGTGTTCTGAGATTAGCATTGTTACCTAATGGTTCTCCTTCTGGCTACTTTTTTTCCATGCAAGAAGTGTCAACCTTTTGAATAATTTAATGTTATTACCATCTTGCAGATTACTGTGGAAAAAGTAGGATAGGAAGTGCGGGCGTGTTGAAAATTTTTACCCATCTGTATTTTCTTGTGACATAGTGAAATGTGGGGAATACATGCATGTTGACTCTTCCATATTTTGTCACGTTTCTGATGCTTCTAATTGTTACTGATTCCAATTAACAAAATAAAATAAAATTGTGAATTCCAATTTGCAGTGATTTTTTGAACTTCAATGCTCTAGAATATGAGCCCTTCCCTAGTTAAGGAATTTCCCACAAAAGTTCAATGCATAGTAATGCACGGGTGCTCTTTGAATACTGCCTGGCAAAACACAAGAAGTCAACACCACGTTTGAATTATTGGGACCTCCCCTGTTGCTGACAATTTTTCATCTCAATAAAATTTAGGTGGAGACAAAGTTCATCATAATCTTTGTTTGGTACAGAATAGTTTAGATTTGTTCCAGGTCAAAGCACATTAAAAACATATATAGATATAGATCATTCACTAGCAGGGAACAAATTGGAGATCAAATTCAAATCATAACAATGTATGAGTGAAAAAGTTGATCACATGTTTCAAATTCCTCTTGACAAAATTGTCTTAATCTGTTTCTAAACTTAATGAACACTTACAAAATTATTTACAATTATTAGATTTTTTAGAGAACTTATAAGTTAAAATCAAATTATGACAATAAACGGTCAAAATTCCGGCTAGATGAATTAATTTCATAAAGGCTGACATGTAATTGCGGCTAGGCTCTTTCGTGCATCACTGGTTAATTACCTAATCCATAATAATTTCTATGGAGGCTCAAGGTACATCATGGCTCTTTCGTCCATCACTAGTTAACTAACTAATGCCTCTGTATTTGTCCAAACACAAAAACACGTTACATGCTTTTTTATTTTTTAATTATTATTTCTAACACGTGCCAAGGTTTCAAGTGATGTTATTGATGACGAACAAATATTTTACTTGTTTGACAAAGTTAAACAAATGGGTTACAATAAATAAAAAAAGATAAACTACTTTTTGTGTCTTTCATGTTCTTAACCAACTTTTATTTTATTTTTCAGCAAACATGGTAATTGATATTTTTATTGATGGATAAATTAGTCTCTAATGAAAAAAATATTAGTGTTGAAATATCTTATAATTATAAAAATAGAATACCATAGGTCCTTACTAATTTCGTTGATAGACAAATTGATCCCTGACAATAAAAAATTTGTGTTAGGATTCTCATAATTGTAAAAATATGATATATAGGTCTCTGACTCACCTGTAAAATGTTAAATGCAAATGTGAATTTTAATTATTGATTTATATGATATCTATTAATCTTAATCAACACTAACTAAAATACATCCTTTTATTTTTATTTTTTATTTTTTTCACAAATTTGTCTCTCTAATGTTTCAATATTTTACTATACTCATTACCAAAAAAGAAATCATTGACCCACAGTTTACCATTTTAAGAAAGGAATATGATTTGAAATTAAATTTTTTATACTTTATCACTATCTTATTCTGATCGATGCACTAGAGTACTAATATCATAAATTCAAAATCATTTTTTCAAAAAAGCACAGTGATTGCATATAACAAAAAAACACAATAGAGTTCTATTTTTGCCATTGCGTGAGACTTCAACACTAATTTTTTTGTTAATAACTAATTTATCTATCAAAACAAAAATATTAAGAACCTATACATAGTGTCTTATTTTTGTAATTGTGAAAGACCTTAATACTAATATTTTTTATTAGGAACCAATTTGTCCATTAATGAAATTGTCAAGAACCTATAGTGTACTGCTTTTGCAATTGTGAGGAATCTCAACACTAACATTTTTTTTGTTAGGGATCCATTTGAGTATTTACTCTTTTTTTTATATAATTAATTAAACAACAATAATATATTGTACGCTATGTGATGAATTCTTTTAAACCAACCAATAGGGAAGTAACAATGAAGAGAGAGGAGAAAGAGAATTCAGTTTTTACCCAATCGCAAATTCAATGGTTTTAATTTTAAAATTCTTATACATTTTTCGAAATTTGCTTAGTATCATCTAGCATTTTGCCTAATAAAGGCATTCATCCCACCAAAATAGGTGGGAGAGTATGAATACGTGTCAAAATTCTCATACAACATTATCAAGTCAAAACCACAACTACTAGTAAAATAAACACAAATTCACTCTTACAATTATGTCATACACTCAATTATCAATCTTCTAAAATTTCTCCTATTGGTTCTCAATAAAAGGGTGCAGACAGAATCCGACTTGAATTCCACCAATATTCAACCCAAGAGCATACTTTCATGAATCTCACATATATATATTGTCATTCTTGTTTTGCATATTGTTATAAATCTAATATAAGATATATCTAAACAAGATAACAATTTGCTTTTCAATACCTGAACAAAATAAACAGATTCAATAGAGACTGTTTGGGAACATGGGGCCGTTACATATTCAAAATTTCCGGCCGGGTTGAATCTTTTCTATATAAAGACACTTGTGCATAACAAAGTGTACTATCCTCTCTTCGACTCAAAGTCTAAAAATGAAGTCACAGTCCACAATCTTTTGTACTTCTCCATGTTACCACACGTGCATATTTTGCATCACATTCCAATGGGTATAGTAACTATGAGAGAAAAGGTAAAAATTAAATAATAATATATACACAACTCTAGCTCATCTTCCAAAATTTTATATTGTTTCCGTAGTTTGCTAATTACAAACAAACCTTTAAGTTGAATGATACAATAGTGCAAATATGGAAAGAGGAGGAAAGTTTAAGTAATACTTTTCTCTACGTAAGTTTTGATTTTTATTTTTTTGGATAATATTACCAAACTGTCCATATTGTTCGTTCATTTCGTATTTACTTGAATACCCGTTATTTTAATATTTATATAATTACTATATTAAGAAAAATTTTAAAAATAATCTAACACTTAAATTCACATTAATTTTTGTTAAATAAATTAATTACATATGAAAATAAAATTTGATGATATCAAATATAAAATAAATTATTTTCAATTGAAAAATTATAAATTTGGATAGAAATATAATTGATAATAATTATTCAATGTTATATTACTATGTTGATTAAAAAAAATGAAAAAAAAAGGTATTTTAGAAAGAACAAAATAAACCATAATAAAGTGGGAATATAGGTAGATATATTGTGGAGTTGCAATAGCCACTCTCCCGTAACAATGGCAACAAATGCTAGCCACTGATGTTACTGGACACACTTTGTTGACAAAATAATCGAAGAAGATAAGATTCAGTTTGCATTTTTGAAAAAACAAAAAACAAGATAACAGTCCGCTATTCAATATTTAAATAAAAGAGATATATAGATTCAGATAGAGCCAGTTTGGTAACAGAATATCGTTACACATTCAAAATTCATGGTTGAACATTTTCTATATAAACAACTTGTGACTAACACTGTCTCATAACCTCTCTTCAACTCAAAAGAGTCTCAAAAACTCAAAAATGCTGTCGAAATCCATAACCTTTGTTCTTCTCTTTGTTACAACATGTACATACTTTGCATCACACTCTAATGCATACCCTCTCTCAACACACAAGAGGTGGATCGTAGACGAATCCACCGGCCAACGCGCAAAGCTTGTGTGTGGCAACTGGGCTGGCCACCTTAGGCCAATGATGCCGGAGGGTCTCGATAGGCAGCCCCTTAAGGACCTTGTTGGGCAATTGGTCAAGCACAAGTTCAACTGTGTTAGGCTCACATATGCCATCTACATGTGGACAAGGTATGGCAATGAGAATGTGAATCACACCCTCAATGCATTGGATGCACCGGAGGTTGTTGAAGGCATTGCCAAGAACAACCCTTCTGTGCTGAACATGACCCACATTCAGGTCTTCGAGGCTGTGGTTCATGAGCTTGGTGCTCAGAATGTTAAGGTTCTGCTTGATAACCATGTCAGCAAGCCTAAGTGGTGCTGCAATGATGATGATGAGAATGGATTCTTCCATGACAGACACTTTGATCCTGAGGAATGGATTCATGGCCTTACTTTGGCTGCCAACCACTTTGCTGGAAACAAAGCTGTATGCATTATTAATTACTCTCTGATTCTGATTCTTTATATATGTCAGTTTGAGAAGAATAAAATTTCTTGGTTTATTTTATCTGTTGCTTGTACATATCAATGAAGAATTTCTTATCGATTTCTAATTTTAGTCATAAACATTGATTTTGAGTTCTTCATGCTTGAGCATATGTCTGAATTAACAGATAAAAACAACACCCTTTTTTTTTTCTTCTTTCCATCCTAAAACTGTGTAGCATATCATTAATGTGATTGCTTTTTTGCCTGCTAACAGGTTGTGGCAATGAGCTTGAGGAATGAGCTACATGGTCCACGCCAAAATGAGGGTGACTGGTACAAGTACATGAGCCGAGCAGCGATGGCGATTCATGGTGGAAACCCGAATGTGCTGGTTCTGGTCTCGGGTTTGAACTATGACACTGAGTTGCAGTTCTTGAAGAGGAAGCCATTCAAGGTAGACTTGGGAAAGAAGCTTGTGTATGAGACACATTTGTACTCATGGTCTGGAATTGGGACACTCAAATTGGGAGAGATATGGACCAAGCAACCATTGAATAGGATATGTGCCCTTAGCATTAGAGGGTTGAACTATAGAGCTGGTTTCCTTACCATGGGTGAGAATGCAGCTCCTTTGATCTTTACAGAGTTTGGTTTTGACCAGTCAGGTTCTTCTGAGACAGACAACAGGTTCTTGACATGCCTTCAAACCTACCTGGTTGGAAGGGACTTGGATTGGGGCTTGTGGGCATTCCAAGGTGGCTATTACATTAGAGGTGACAAGGTTCAGGTTGGAGAGTCGTTTGGTGTGCTGGCTGACAACTGGAATCATCTCAGATACCCAAATTTCACTCAGAAGTTCCAGCTTTTACAAAGGAAGAATCAAGGTAAAGTGTTCTTTTGAGTTACTAGATCATATGAAATCCAAATGATGTCCAGGAAGATGTTTATAAATTATGTACAAAATTTATTTTTCGTGTGAAAATGCTAATATCCGTATCCACTTGATTCTAACTTTGCTAGTGATCTTTCATGCAGATCCTACTTCCAAAGCCTCCAATCAGTCCAATGCATACATAATGTACTACCCTCTAACTGGTCAATGTGCGCAAGTGAACAAGAAGAATGAACTTGAAGTTGGTAGCTGTGATAGCCAAAACAGATGGATCCACAGTGATGGGTCTCAAATACTTTTGAGTGGCACTAACAAGTGCTTAACTGCCACTGGTGAAGGGCTTCCAGTAACTGTGTCTGATGATTGCCAAAGCAGGAGCAGCTCTTGGAAATCAATGTCACTTTCTAAGCTTCATTTGGCTACCCGGGACAAAGATGGCAACCCTCTTTGCTTGCAGATGGATTCCAACTCATCAAGAATTGTGACTTCAAAATGCATTTGCATAACTGACGATTCTACATGTCTTGATGACCCTCAAAGCCAGTGGTTCCAGCTTGTTCCCACCAATGTGTAGTTTGGGTTCAAGGGGTGTCATGATTGGTATTTCTAAGCTACTTAGTTGCTTTAGTTTAGTCTTGTTGGATTGCTCTATCGCTGTAGAGCATTTAGTGGTATGTTTTAGGATTTTTTATCTTTAGTTGTCTTGTTGGATTGATCTATCACTATAGAGCAACTAGTGATAGGTTTTACTCTTTCAATGATCTCAACACAAAACAGTAAATAAAATAAGATGTTAACCTTCCTCTTTTCCTTTTTTTTTTCTCCTGTTCAAGATTATTAGTAGTAAAATGACCAGATAATTGGTTCATTCTACTAGAAATTTAGAATGCATTTACTATAAGATAGATAAATGGTTCTGAAATGGTTTTCCGTAAATTCGTTAACTCAAATCAGTGTACATAGATGAATAAGCTTCCTATGACTAAGGAGCTGATACAAAAAAAATTGAATTGTTGTTACAAGAGGAAAGATACATACACTACTAACAAGGAATCAAACACTAATAACAGGGAATCAAATCTGCCAAGATTAACTGCTGAACCTTCTTGACTAATTCAAATCACAATTCAAGTTTTGATTTCCTCTATATTCTTAATAGAGTTTAATTTGTATGCACTGCAGGTGTTAGAATGTTTCATTTCGTTGAATAATTGTTAATCAGTTCTTCATCCCTGCAATTTGGTTAGTTTCTTTTGATCTGAAGAACTTGTCCCAATTGGGTTTGATTTCATGATTCATATATATATGATAAATTTAATATATCATTGAATGAAGTTCCAGCTTAACTTTAATCTTTCATTTATGGGTTGAGGGGGTTAAAAGAAAAAAAAAAAGTTTAATGCTAACTCAAATGTGCCTCTAGCTAACATTGCATTTGATATCTACTCCTACTTTCTTGGAAAATACATCGCAAAACTAGTGATCCAACTATCCAAGTTGATTTATTTTCTCTTCTGTTATAGTGATACAAATTTAAATGAACTCTTTATATATATATATATATATATATATCAATGATAAATTATATTGCTATTCACTTACATTTAGTCTTCACAGTTTTAACATATTAAGATATTCGTTCCTAGTTTTGATAAATGGTTATTTCTTATAATTTAGACCTTATTCACATATTGATATCTGAATGGCTGAGACATAATCAACTGTTGCGGACAAATCATAAAAGCAAAAACCCAAATTCGACCAATCCTATTGGCTTGATCCCACTCATACATATGTGTGTGTAAAATTGTGATTGTTTAAATTTATATATTAAACCTAACCCCAAAAGTCCAAAACTTATACATTGCATATAGTTAGATGAATAAAACAATAGAGTTGTATCCCGTGCATTGACGGGCTCTAATACTTGTAATTTAAAAATAAAATCATTTGATTTACTAATCAAATAAATCTTTGAAAAAATCACTTTATTTAGAAATCAAATCATATTTTTTTTAATTTTAATAATTTCAAATACTGCCTAAAATGTTGCTTGCTGGCTACGTACGCATATATTGATTATTTCCAAGTTTATTTATATCCCTGTGATGGTGACATGTTTAAATAGAAATAGTGAAAGTTCTTCAATATTCATTAATTTGCTAATTTCTATTTTCTAACTTGTGCATATTTCTTTTTGTTTAGTTTAGTTTTTTTTTTTTTTTGAATGAACTAAGGTATCTATTGCCGGAAGCAATAACTAATTCTCTCAATATATACAGCTCACATATGTGAATTTTATCTCTGGTCATGAAATCTTCTTCATAGTTATTTTGTTTACTTGTTTTGACATACCTTCAAATTGTATATGATGCAATGGATTCATTGCATTCGCTAAATTACAGGGTTCAATATTTGATATAAAATGAAAATAATGACAAACAAGATATGGTCATTCCTATAAACAACGCTCAAATTTCATTTTCCTCTTAGCCATATTTAAACTTTTCTTGATAAAGATTGACGAAGACAGCATTTGGCTCCAAAATTATAGAATTTATTAGAATACCATAATATACCACTCCCGCGTTATGCGTGCGTCATTATACAGACATATGCGTCCCTATAATGACGTGTAAAATTAGCAATATAATCATAACTAATTAATTTTCGTTCAGGACCACTAAAATCAATTATGTGATTTCAGTTTAATTTATTGTTATTCGCTATCCCTAATATTGACTTTCTAACCATCCAATTAATGTGTAAGATGCATTTATATTTTATTTTGTATAATATGTTATCTAATTAGTTTCTTTATATATGTGTCTCTTTACAATTTTAAAGATTGGAACGAGATCAAACTGGATTAGCTTCACTATAAAAGGACGCTAACAATTTGATTGTAAAACAAAGCAGAACCATCTTAGAGAGCATTCACTACAAAAACCGGGGAAAAAGGCTTTCAAATATATACACTGAGTATCATCAACATGGGAGAAGAAGCAAAAAGGTATAGAGAAATGATGGTCATGAAAATAATATTTTTTGTATGCTTTTATATACATTCAGTTGTAAATTTCTCATTTTCCCCTCATATGTGTCTTAAAGGCACTCGTAAAAATAAAAATAAAAAAGTAAAATTTTCAAAGCATTTAACACATATAGTAAAAATTTAAGTTAAATATATTTTTATTTTAATAATTTTAATTTTTTTTAACTTTTGATCCTTCTTTTTTTCAATGTTATGTTTTTGGTTCTTAAACTTTAAATTTAGGTTCGTATAAGCACGTTAGGATATACATTTAATACGTTTTACGAATATTGAACGTTTTACTTTTGATCTTATAAATATCTTAAGAATCTTTATTGAGCCCCATGACTATCATCACTTAACAGTGTTGGTTAGCATCAGTAGAAACTAAAATATAAATTTTTTTTTATAGAAAAAGTAGGAACCAAAACCCACAAAAATAGAGGGATTATAAAAGCCGAAAACATATTTAAAAATAAAAATTTGAAAATTTCACTTTTTTTTATTTATTAGTAATTAATATTTTAAGAATGTTCCTTAATAAAATCTTTAAACTATACACTTACAAAGACAAATAAACTCAAATGTCTGACTGAGTTTTACTTTAAGAAAAATGGCAACCTCAACAGTCAACATTAAAGATTAATCTCGCCTCTTTCACATACAAAAGATGTGAGAAACCGCTCAAGAATATGTACATACATAAATCTTTGGTGGAAAATATTTTAGTGTGATCATGGATAAGCCTATGTATAAATTTTAATAGCAAATAAATTAAAAATGGTGTGAAAAATTTCCTAGGAAAAATAAGGTTTAATTTGTGCAGACTCGGCATGCTTGTAATTTTCATTTAAAAGCTAAAAAATCATGATTTATTAATAAAATTATCTATTCAATTTCATAGTTTAAAAATTTCTAAACAAGGCTCATATTGTACTATTATAAATTGCTTCTTAGCAAACATTAATGTGCTCACATGAAGGGTCAAACATTAAACTCTTTTTGCTTAGGTATGCGGTGGTGACAGGAGGTAACAAGGGAATTGGCTATGGGATATGCAAGAAATTGGCTTCAATTGGGATTGTGGTGGTGCTCACAGCAAGAAATGAGAAAAGGGGTTTGGAAGCCATTGAAAGATTGAAAGAGTTTGGCCTCTCTGACTTTTTGGTTTTTCATCAACTTGATGTCACTGACCCTGCCGGCGTTGCTTCATTAGCAGCTTTCATCAAAGCCCGTTTTGGAAGACTCGATATATTGGTATGCTTGACAATTAATTTGCTTCCTCTATGAGAGTTTGCTTATTTACCAATGTGTGATTAGTCAAGGTAGTAAATATCTTATTCTTTAAATAGAGGTCTTGAGTTTAAGCCTGGAAAATGGAAGAAATTCTTGTTCTTCTTCAAGGGACTTCCATCAGGTCGTGCCAGATTAGTTACATCTAGAGAGTGGTAACCATAAAATAATTTGTGGATTTATTTTCATTTAATTTAATTAGACAAAAAATTCGTATTTTTAGCTATAGGGTGGTAGTTACATCTAGAGAGTTTGCTTATTTTGCTTTGGGATGTCAAGATAATTTGCGGAGTTATTTTCATTTAATTTAATTAGACATAAAAATAAAGTCGTGAATGTATTAATTTTTAATAAATTAGGTTTTTTCAACAAATTCATTTTTTAGAAAAGAATTCAATCTCAATATACTGTTAGTTGTAAAAAAGTTTCACACAAAAATTCAATCATTTATTATTACACAAGTAAAAGTATTTGATTCAAGTATATACTGAATTAAAAGTTTTATAAATATAAACATATAATTGAGTGATAGTATAAGATTATTTTAAAATTGACAATATATCAAAATTAATCTCATTAAAAAATAATTAATTATTATTGTCTAATAAGGCCTTTTATTTAGAAAAAAATAACGGATAATTATAATTAGAATATTTTACAATTTTGAATAGACAGATTGCATATTTATAAAATATAACTAAGAAACGAGTTGAATTTTTTTTTACTAAATAGGTCATAAATAAATTAAACATTTTTTACCCTTTTATTTTTATCCAATTAAAAGCTCCTTTCAACCCATCTAATGGGGTTGTGGCTAAGTGCACAGCCCAATGGTTATGGATGTTTCTCACATATTTGAGTGGGAAGTCATGTTCGACCCCGTTCGCCTCTTCCGCTAAGAAAAATTCCTATAATTCATTTGTAATAATAAAAAAAAATCAATGGTTTTAAATTTTGAAAGGACAAAGAGAAGCAGAGAAAATTTCTTTCATTGATGATTCCTCTATCTATTTGCGGAAGGTACGTTTGAGTTTGACAAAATGACAAAATATTGGTGCAGGTGAACAACGCAGGTGTTACAGGGGGAATAGTAAATGGGGAGAATGTTCTTAGAAGGGTAAGGTTCCTTTTCTATTTGTTAGACTACAATTAATTGTGAATTTTCGTGTACAATATAGAGTACTCATAAATTCATTAGTTTTCACGTTTAAAAAAAGTAAACTCATTAATTTTGAGTCAAAACTTGGCGTCCAGCCCATTGCTGCGAATTTTTTTATTCTTTCCAAAATTTGTTAATTTAGATCTCTTCAATAGAATCAATATGTGAAAGGTCGCATAAGAATGATGTGCTTGGTATTATGTATTAAATTAAGTAGAAATTACTATTTATTATACTTTTCTTATTTTTCTCCTGAATTTTTTTGCCATAGCCATTTGAACTCAAGGAGACGAGGACATAACAAAGAGAAAAACCATTTGCATATCCGTTCTTGCATTAAAAAGTGGCATTCCTTTCTTTTTCTTTTTTTAATTTGAGTAAATAACTGCTAGTTCTAACGAGCAGATGGTTTTGTTAACTAAATCATCCATAATTTCCCGAATCACTAATCCTCTATTTGGTTGACGAATAAAAATTAGATAAAAGCTTTCATGATTTAGTCCTAAACATTAAATTGTTAGTGAAAATTTTTACCTCGTTATTACTTGAATCAAGTTGAGGAGTAAATATAAAAGATATGGTTTCAGAGAAAAAACTCTATGTATAAAATTACACATAATATTTATTTATAAAAACTTACTTCTTTTTTAATCCGTGATCCAAACACAGCTTGAATGGATTATAACCTTGATTTGTTCTTTCAGAAAAGGGGTGAAATATCAGATTGGAACATAATAGTGCGCCAAAATTATGAGCTAGCCGAAGAAAGTGTTGAAACGAACTTCTTTGGTACGGAAAGAGTAACTGAAGCTCTAATTCCCCTGCTTCAGCTATCAACTTCACCAAGGATTGTCAATATTTCTTCACAAATGGGATTATTGAAGGTAATATCTATATATTTCCATAATTAATGCTAATATGCATTTTACAAATGTAATGCCACATAGCCATAGCATTTACCAAAGATCAATATATTAGTTGGTCAGGGTAATTTTTTTTAATTCTGTTTAGAAAATGAGATTAATTTTGATATAATATCAATGCAAAATATTTTAAAATGTCTAGTAGTTAATATTATTTTTTTACCGATGAATGTTCGTGTAATTGGTAAGGACCAACCTTATACCTTATAAGAATGCAAATTTGATTCTTTCTGCCAATGTAAAGACTTCTTTGATAGACAAATTTATAAATCTCCTATGAATGTTCTATATATGATTCTCAATGCTTTGTCCTGGTCTAGGTGAGATGCTCGACATCGAACCCACCTAAAATTATTTTCACAAAAAAAGAAATAG
>CM062351.1:3328230-3403230 GCA_031216105.1 Dalbergia cultrata
AAAAGGGGGAATACTGAATCATGGAAGAGGGTAAAAAAGTCGTGATCCATGAACTCCTTGGTAACACAGTCCATAGTACAGGGGATCCAGGTGACAGGAATCTTCAGAAAAGAAACTCAAAGGATTCATGATTTAAGAATCATGAATCTCCCAGTGACCATGTTTGTAATCTAAGCTATTCTTCCAACATGTGAGTAGCACAAGTTCCTTTCATTTATTTATTTTTCAATATTTTCAGCTAAAACAACAGAACATATAAGCTAATTAATTGCCCAATTTTTTTTTAACCAAATTTTAAAGGGAATTAAAAAAAAAAGTGAAACTTTTGACACAAATAAGCCTTTTCTCTTATAAACTACACCCAAATTTTCCCACAAAAAGAAAAATAATTTTTCTACTCATTTCAGAGAACCCCAGAAAGACCTAATCCTTTCTATGGCCGAAAATCCAAAACCAAATAGCAGATTTGAACCAAAAAGTTTAAGCTTTTAAGAAACTAAAAGTTATCAAACTAATAAAACAAAACAAAAAAAAGCAAAAAAAGCAAATCATCAAAATATTCTACATGCCCAGAAAAGAGAAACATACTAAAACATACTAAGTTTTCAAGTAACACCAAGATCAGAGAATAAGAATATGAAACGTACCTGAGATTTTGAGGTTTTAGAACTGAGAGCTTCAGTTTCAAGAGTTGAAGAACAACAACATAAAAAAGAAGAAGAAAGAAACCACATAAAACAACAGAGATCTTGGGCCTATAGAGATTGAGCTTGGTAACATAAAGAGAGTTATAATTAAAATAAGAAAAAGAAAAGGAAGAAGAAGAAGACGTATCACAAATGGCTTCTGATGAAGGTTGAAGAGACAGGAAAGGAAAAAGCATAGAAATCAGTCAAGCACTAAATGTAAATGTTGACGTGCCAACACACATTAAGGAAAATGTGTGTAACTCTTGTGTACTATATATATATAGAAAAATATTAGTACGACATATAAAAATAATAGTGGGAATGGAATACAGTACCAATTTGATACATTACAAAATTAATGTATATAGTTATACCTTTTATTAAAGAATGAATGAAGTATTTGATATGGTCCGAAATTGATGATATTTGAATGAGTTCCACTCCTCTTTTAACAAATAATGTAATTCTATTATGATATATTATCTTACTACTTATAATAGTATATAGTACAGAAATCTTTTTAGAAAAAAAAAATAGTATAGTGGTCTTTTAATCAAAACGCACCACGTTATGTCGTATATATTATTAAACGGAGTTTTAGGACCACTGAACTAGCTTTTTGAGACTGAATTAGAAAAAAGAAATGCTAAACGTTTAGAGTATTTTACTAAATTTATTATGCGGCAAATATCAAATCCTTGAAGAGGTTAATGTTAGAGCATGAATAATATAAAATTATTTTATACTGTAATTTAATTAAAATATTTTTTAAAAGATTTTTTAAATAGTGAATATAAAAATTAAACACAATAATTTATATGATAATACATTATTAAATAATTTTATAAAATTATTTTATACTATCAGTATATTGTAATTAAATTTATCTTTAAATTATTAAAAAAATTGATAAATAAGTACTTTTATCTAAGCTACTTGTATCTAAACTTTAGATTAAAATCCTAAATTAGTCCTTTATATTTATAATGAGGGATAAATTAGTTCATCACATTTAAAAAATAACACATTAGTCTATTAAATTTTATAAAAGAGGACAAATTAGTCCCTTTGTCAAATTTTTATTTGAATTGTTATTAAAAGCATCTATGTATTCAGTTAATTTACTTATGTGTACTATTAATTTTTACAGTAAATCATAATTTGCCTCATTTCTCTGTTCTATGCAGAACAAAAGTCAAAATCTATCCTCTCAGTAGAGAGCTATTATGATATAGCAGATAGAACAAAGGTTTAAACAATTTCATTTAGAGATGTGAGACAAGTTAGGATAGACTATAAAAGTTAACAGTACATATACAAAGTTAGTATTATGCATAAATAAGTTAACAACACACAACTTATATGACAATTTTATAAACATGTCTCTTTTTATAACACTTGAGGAACTAATTTGTTCCCATTATAAACCTGAGGACTAATTTGATGTTTTAGTTTAAAATTTATTAGACTTCAATTAATTTGACTTGAGTTCTACTAACCGATTATGAATATAAAATTTTCTCTGCACTAACTTTTTTATTCACAGCATTTTAATTTGGGATCTTATTTTTGAAAAACTGGTACCAAATTGCTTAAATTAACAGAGTGTTTATGTAAATAAATTAAACTTTATTATTTTATTTTATGAAATAACTATTGTTATTTACTTTTTCATAGATAATTATTATTTACCATCAAATATTGTGATAATTTAAATATTTGTTTTTTTAACGTATTAATAATATAAAAAAATTATATAATCACCTAATTATTATTATCATATCAATCATTATAATTGAATTTTTCTCACCACGTAAAAAATCATACAAATAAAATATAAATTTAATTTTGACATATTGATAATATATAATTTTTTATATTAATATCAAATCAAATCATCTCATTTATGTAACTTTTTAAGCTATAAATATGTAAGATTTAATTATCTTTATTAATACAATGATTTATAATTAAATAATTATAAATACTGTTAGAATATTGAAACTAAACCTTAATTGAAGATAAAGTGGTGCATCACAATCTAATCCACAGTTTCTTTTTTTTGATAAATCCACAGTTTCTTTTGATCAAATAAGATTACTTTTGAACACATTTGGGCGTGTGTGGTGAAAGTGACGAGGATGTTCCGTTTTTTGGTTTGTTTTGTTTTGCTGAATAGGATAATACTGTGGTACGCCAACATTATGAGAACACATGCTAATGCAATCGGGTGGCTATGGGTGAATGGTCCCCACTCTTTCTTTCACATGTGTGATGTTGGTCAGTCAGCGACGTCCCACTTTTATTTCTCCACTAATAAATAACGAATTAATGCTCATTTTAGTCCCTAATATTTTATGTGTAAGTCATTTTAATTCTTGACATTTCATATGTGAGTCATTTTAGTTCCTCACTTTTAAAATGAATCAATTTAATCTCTCATATTTATAACTGTGAGCGACCAAATTGATTTATAATCATAAATATGAGGAACTAAATTGATTCAATTTTAAAATGTGAGGGACTAAATTGATTCACAATTATAAATGTAAGAGACCAAATTGATTCATTTTAAAAATAAGGGACTAAAATGATTTATGTGTGAAATATCAGGGATTAAAATGAACAATAACTCAAAAAATAACTGTACATATATAGGTAGTTTAATTTATTTTTATTATTCTTTCTTGTTCTAACTTCTGACGTCGGTTTCTTCCACGGTCCATTCCCAAGCGTGGCGAATGGGCGGGACGCGTCAACCAATCCCGATTTGACACGAAATGAACTTCAAACGGAATGGAACAAATTGATTCGGTTTGTTATTTGGATTGATACATCAATCCATCCATCGCATAAAAAAATAGTGGACTGGCCAATCACAGGTTGGTTATAAAATGGGACAAAACATGACTGGTTGAAAATGTTTTACAGGCTGAAAAATCCAATCTATACAATCAATAACTGATCAGTCGACGGAACAACTCAACTTGTTCAACCTATTTTACCACCCTCAATCCCTTCGAGTCTTCAATAAAGGTCTAGATATATAAGTTACATATTCCATTATCATTATTATTTTCATGCATAAAAGTTTATATAGATATCTAACCATGTATTATCACTTCATTTTCTAAAAATTCTTTAAATAGACAAAATATATTAAAATTAAACTTATTATTATTACTTCTCAAACTTGAACTGTGGTTCTCCGCGTTGTGGACTGGTTTACCAGTTCGATTCGGAAAAAAGCATCAAATGGACCTGAGCTGAAAACAAAAAAATGAATGATTTTTTTTTTAATACTAAAAACCTTCAAATTTTTACTGGCTTTGTTGAATTTTGACCAAGTTTAACAGCAAACCAGTAAGAAGTTAGGTTCCGATGAGATTATTCCGTTTGAATTTGAGATTAACTTTAATATATTGTAAATAGTTTTATTTATTATTGTTTAACAATAATTATAAAAAAGTTAAATAATATATTTTAAAGGATTTCTTCAATAGTCTTATACAATTCAAGGATACCAATATTTTATAACTATTTGTAGCTAAGATTGTGCTATATGTGTCCCAGTAATTTAACTTATTAAAATATAAAAAGTAAAAATTCAATTATAACCATTAAAAATAAGAAGGGCACTATTTATAGGATACTGAAAAAAAAACCCATACTTAGATTAATTTTTTAAAATTTTGTAACTACGTACTATGAATCTATGACTGGTCTCAATGATTTGCTGAAAATTAGATCATTGCTTTTTTGATAAAATAAAGTTGGTAAAATATGTCATTATGCTTTATTATATCCGTTTATTCGTAGTGTTGTTTGTTCGCCTGATTATGCAGGGAAAAAGAAAACAGTATGGAAAAAAAGTCTGAACTAAATTTAATACTTTTTGACTTAGTGAGCGAGAAACTTACAAAAAAGTACCATTGCACTACAGGTAGCTTGTTTTGCAAGTAGGCATTTGATCAGTTCAACTCCGTTTTCCATGTAGTGGGAAAATCGGATAAGAACAAAAAGCCATTACGTAACATCATAGCCGAGAAATCATACATACAGTTCAATTTTTAACTGTATGTATGATGAGAGTCTTGTTACTTGAGAGATAATATCTATATTTATGTGATGTATGTCTCAAAATAATTAATTATTATTTTTTATGGAATATATGATTGGTACATGAAAAAAAAAGGTCATTAGTATGACACTACCTTTTTCATTTAAGAAAGTTAATTTACTATACACTAAATCTCAACTTATTGCAGGTGGTTAATTAGAGTGAGAGTTAGCTAATTTAAGTTGTGATATAGTTTTATCACATTACTAAATTAAATGTGTCAAAAAGAATCATCTAAATCATATGTACCGTGAATGATTTAAAAAGTAAACATTGGTTTTAATTATTTATTCATTTCATTTCCGTTTAACTTACTTTTCTTTATTTAAAAAAAAAAAAAAAACCTTAGAATGGAAGCATTCGCCGGGTTAACGCTGCATAAAGATAGTAGCACATTTTCAATAATAATAATAATAATAATAAAGAGATAGTAGCACATTTATCTTTATTTGCTATTACTCCATTTAAATTAATCCAATTAAAAATAAAAATAATTAAATTCATTGTACACTTGGGATTTGTTTAGTTTGAATTTTCAGTTTTTAATTTTTATTTTTATTTTTTATTTTTTTTTTCTGATTTTGTGAAGAAAATACTAAAAATTTTGAAAACTACAAATTTTTATTTTTAATTTTCAGTATTCCTTTCATAAAATTCTAAAAAATAAAAAGTAAAAACTGAAAACTCAATACCTTTACCTTCTCTCTTTTCTTTTCCTTACAAAGAAATATATCTCATATCCTACGGAATACACCCATGTATAAAACATGCATAGTTTGGTGGCTCTTTTACCAAAATAAAATAAAATAAAAAGTGATTAATTACCATTCTTCATGGGTAGCAAGATTAATTACCAATATACACTCATTTTTTATTCAAAGCAATACGTGAAGAAATCTAACGTATTATGTGAAGAATACGTGAAGAAGTCTCACGTATTATGTGCAATCTGGTCTAATAATACATGACATTGTATCACGTTTTATGTGCTCCATAATTTTCGGCACTATTTGCATGTAAGCACAGATCACAAAGGTCGTATGTAGGACTCATAATATGTGACAAAGCTTCACGTATTGACCAAGTGAATACGTGAACCCATACCATGTATTATGTGCACTTCGTCTCCTGTGTTTGCAAGTAATATGTGACAAAGGTTCATGTATTATTGCTCCATATCAATAATATGATATGATCTTAAAATATTAATCTGAAACACAAAGCCCTCAGAGTCCACCCTATAACTTTTGACTGGTAAAGATTCTCTGCCCATTGCCAAATTTGTCATGGTTATCCTCAGCATTTGGCTTTAGAAAAATCACTAAGGTGTGTTTGGAAACTTGCAATAATAATAAGATCTAGACTACCGCATGCAAATAAGGTCCCCTTGGAAATACAATGCAACTATGAGGGTATCCTAATACACAGTAACCCTTAATTATATTATTCATCTACAAGGGAAACTTTGGACAATTTGATGGGCTTTTATTTGAAGTCTAAGCATTTCCTTGTCATGAAATTTTGAAGTGCTTGCTAAGATAGTTTCAATCATGGTCTATTTTCTTGGTTAGGAATCCTGGTCTACCCTTTTTTTAATATTGATGTTGATAGCTGTTTAGCGAAACCAACATCAATGAATATTATATTTTTCCTCTTGTATCACTTTGCAATATCCAAAATAAAAGGTGATGGCTGATTTTAAAAAAGTTGGGAGATTTTAGTTTAGCAAATGTGAGCATAGTTTTTATTTTAAAAATGGACCGAAATTGAAAATAGTTTCATGTATTCAAACTCAAATGGGATACTTAAAAAATGCTGGGGAGGATAATAGTTTAGCACATTGCAAAGAATATTTATATTTTGTTTCTAAAATAGTTAGCTAATTTGCAAATAGTTTAATGTTCAAAGAATGATTAATAGTTAATCAAATGATAACTTGATAAACCATGAGTCCCACCTTTGATTAATTTATTATTTACCATGACTTTCGGATTAATATTTTAAGATCATATCATATTTCTTTTCTTTATTACTAAAATAATAATTTGACATTAGTTGCATCATCAATTATAATTTTATCTAGATTTATTATTATTAATTTAATTAATAATTTATTAAGTTTTCAAATTCCTTACAACTAATCTTTTTTTTTTCAAATCTTTGTGATAACTATCGAACATTATAATGTTTGGAATTAACTTACATGTATAACGGATTAAATCATTTTATTGAAATATTCTTAATACAATAATTACTTAAATATGTAACAATGGATTAATATTTAAAAATTAATAATAGTACTAAGTAAAATGAATAGCAATAACAACCCTTACTAAATTATTATGTACAACACATAAACCTGTATTTTTTTTTTAATCTAGTATTACATAGTATAAAAGTTATTAAATAAATACATGATACTAAGATTTGTTATATCCAAAAACAAACGGGTGTTTAGACAAGTTTTTTTTTATTTACGAAAGTCACTTTTTAAACAAAAAAAACCATTTTTTTTCTATATTTTGATTTTATATATATATATATATATATATATCATTATAATATAATTTGTTAATACACCATTTTGGTTATTCATTTTTATTTGATATTTTCTTAAGAAAGTGATTACCATTACATTGCTTAAATAATTATTAATGAAGATTTTTAAAAATATTAAATATTTGTTATGGAAAGCTTTGTTTGGGGTTGAACAATTCCATATTTGGGTTTAGTTTTTGAATGTTGCAAATTCAAATTACTATAATTTTTGGTATCATGCTTAATTTTTCGTTTGAAAATTTTGCAAACTATAGTTTGTGATTTCAAAAGAAAATTTGAACATATGATTAGTGAATTCGAAAATTAAACACGTTCAGTCTAGATCTGATTAGCTAGAATACCCTCATAGTTGCATTGACCTTATTTGCATGCGGTAGTCTAGATCTAATTATTATTACAAGTTTCCAAACACACCTTAATGATTTTTCTAATGCCAAACGCTAAGGATAACTATGACAAATTTGGCAATGGGCAAAAAATCTTTACTGGTCAAAAGTTATAGCGGGTGGACTCTAAGGGTTTTGTGTTTTGGATTAATATTTTAAGATCATATCCTATGGTTGATATGGAGTAATAATACATGAGTCTTTTGTAATGCTTGGTGTACACGTGTCAGTAAACAATTTTCGTATGGGCCTACAGTCACCCGAGACTCACCCATGTTGTTGGGTCTAGGATTTCACTAAGTCTGGAGCCCTACACCTCCTTGAAGGGTTATATGTTAGAGCCACATTCTTGGGACCAGAAGTCTTGGTATTAGCTCTCCAAAGGAACATGAATTGAAGAGTGATTTTTAATGAATTTTATAAAATCTCTAGATGTTTCGTTTTTAGCCCCCAAGTTTAGAAAATTATATGAACTCCGAAATTGGAACAAGAACTCAAAAATTAGATTTTGATTGGTTGGAGTTTTGATTTTTTTTATATATTTTATTTGAATCCAAATGAGAGGTATTTCCTTATTTACATTTACGTTTCAAAGTTAACGGAGAGTAAAATAAATTGGGACATTAACTTAAAATTAAGAAATGTAAATAAGTGGGTATTGAGATAAGTCATATGCCTATGATAGCAAAATACTGAAACTAGACTTTGCTGACACCGCTATAGCGATCACAGGTTTACATCTTGATGGTCTGAGGACCGCTATAGTGGTCATAAGTAACCTTGTCCATGCGCACACATGCACTGACCACTATAGCAGTCCCCTAAGCGTGAACATACCCAAAAATGACGCCTTTTCACTTTTTGCCCCTTTTTAAACCCATTCGGGGTTTCCCCCTCCCCAAAACATAAGTGAAACCGAAGCTACTCCCCAAAACCCTCATTTTCTCTCTTTTCTTCCAATCCCACTCATATTTAACTCCCACAAATCGTCAAGGTATGTTTATGTTGATAGATTTTGTCTCCATTCTTCCCATTCTTCCATGTTCTTAGTATGGGTATTTGTTTTATCTCATTATTGTCAAGTGGGGATGCTCCCCCAATGTTGTTAGAGCTATATTAGAGTTATTTAGAGGTTAATAGAATTTAATCTTGAGTTTTATGGTAGTTATAGTTTTAGTCATTATAACTATGTTTTATGCATGATGATTATTAAATATGGTATTAGAGATAGAAATATGAATATATATGATTTTACAAAACTATGATTTCGAATATATAGCATGAAAATGAAATTTAAAAAACTGTGGGACCATGATTGATAGATTGTATGTTATGAAAATATTTTACGTGCAACTCTAAGAGAATTATTGCGAGAACATATGATTAAATAAGTTATTATTTTATCAAACATATTTTAAGAGTTTATGATATCATTATATTTCAAGACTTGAGATTTCAAAATATAATTTTAAAGTATCAGTCAAAATATTTTGGCAAGAATGTCAAACAGAGTATGATTTAGTTTCATGAACTGAGATATTATTGTAATGTCAGAGATTTTTATGATTATGAACCCCTTTGGTTTAGAAGTATAATATTAGAGCTACATGATTTAGAATCCCAATGTTTTGAACTATGATGTTAGTTATATATTAAGTATATTAAAAATATGTTAGTTAAGAAATTGATTTAGAACTTCAGTTTTATGGTACCAAGAGTTATAGAATTTTGTATGATTTTTAGCAACTGCTAGATACATATTCTGTAGGCTTAAAATCGAAATACCTACAAGTGATGAACCCTTGGACTCAATTTTTACAGCCACAGTTATGCTAAAGTCAGATTGTTAGAGTTATATAAGTCCAGAACTCTCAGAGTACAAGATTTAAGGGCTCGCGTTCGCGATGAACGGAGTACCCACCTTTCAAATTTAAAATGATTTTATTAAAAAAGCTAGAGTATGATTATAATTGATTTAGAGATTTTATGAATTTCCCCAATGATTCTAAGAGTAAAGGAATTATTTATTATAGAGTTTTAAACCCAGAGAAGAGCCAGAACAGAGTTTTAGAGAAATTATTATTTTTTATGATTTAGATATTAGAAGGTAGCTATATAGAAATAAACAGTGAGTTAACAACTGAGAAAAACAATATTTAACTTTGGTACCAAGTTGTCCTGAGGGGCAATCTCACAGAGCAAAGATAGAACCTAATTAGGTGTCCAATTCGGATCCTTGAAGGATCCTAGAGATAAAAAAAATTTGCTATGCCATGGTTGACATGCATAGTTAGAGAATATATTGTTATGTAATGCATAACTAGAAATCCATGTTTCTCTATTGAAGTACTATTAGTTATGTTTTAACAAATTATTGATGCTTTTAGAAAATCTTTGATTCAAGAGTTATTATGTATACGTATGGAAAATGACTCTTGTTATAGGAAGAAATTAGAGATGCTTTTTTATTTATAAATTTATAAATATAAAGATATCTTTTCTATATAGCTATGAATGTAAATATCAAATGATTTATACTTGTTGCATGTATATTATATTATATTTCTTGGTTATCCTATGTGGGTGATGGGTGATGGGTGAAAGCTCACTCAGTGAGTCCGTTGACTCACCTTTCTCCTTTTCTCTCATAGTTGCAAGTACAATTTCAGTTTCAGCCCAGATTGGTAGACACAGTTCTTCCCTTTGGTGAGCCTTATTTTGGAGTAAGGCTTAGTATAGGTTCATGTTAATATTAGAGTACTCCAGTAGATATGCAAACAGGATCCAAGCCATTCTTTATTTTCAGATTTAGTATTAACTTTTAGTATTTGAAACAGTATGTATGTGTTGCCAGTTTACAAGTATGGATTTGAAATAATAAAGTTTGATTTGAGTTTATGTAATGTGATTCAGTTTTCCAATGTTAAGTGGATTTTTAGAGTTTGAACATTAAATACTTTCAGTTTATGAAATTAAATAATATTTTAATTATAGAAAATGTTAGAGATCTTAAAGAGATCACATTTTAATTATTATATTTATTGATAAATTAAGTATTTAAAAAGTCACGTTACTTAGAAGGCTTACGTGGGGATGTGATTCTTCATGTACTAATCACGTTCCTAAGTTAGGTTCTGACACCTTTGTCACGTATTACTTGCAAACACATGAGACAAAATGAACATAATATGTGGCATGGCTCACGTATTCACTTGGTCAATACGTGAAGCTTTTTCACGTATTATTAGTTTGACATATGACCTCTGTGGTTTGTGCTTACATGCAAACAGTGTCAGAAATTGTGGAACACATAAAACATTACACAATGTCACGTATTATTATACCAGATTACACATAATACGTGAAACTTCTTCATGTATTTTTCACATAATACGTCAAAGTTTTTCACGTATCACTTTTAATAAAAAAATATGAGTGTATATTAGTAATTAATCTTACTACCCATGGAGAATGGTAATTAATCATTTTTTTTTATTTTGGTAAAAGAGCCTAGTTTGGCAAGCATTAGAATCTTCCTTTCAACTCCACGTGTCAACAGAATATTGTTCTTTCCAAATATAAAATTTAGTAAATCGGTTTGGTTTACATGTGTATTTAGTCATGACAATTTGAGAAGTCCATGTTCTGCTCTTCTCAATATTATAAATTTTTGGATCAAGCCATTTATATCTTATAATCTTTGAATCTTGGTCATTTATCTACTCATTTTCATGTTCAATATGGTTTTTGGGGATAACACTTGCACATACGTGAATATTTTTTGTAATACTAAAATTTTAAATTAAGGGAAGACTCACCGAACAGAGAGATTGGGGTATGAATTCATTGAGTACTTATAATTTACACATGGATCCAGGACTTAACTAATGAGAGAGACGAAAAGGAAGCATAAAACACATCATAAATGATAAAACTTCTCCATGATATTTTCTACATATGACATATTATTACTATATGGGTTTACAAACTTTGCGGTGGATCCTACCTCAAAACTTAAAAAATCATGTATTCCCGATGAAAACTTACAATTTAAAAACCTTTAAACAATGTTTTTAGAGTACTAGTTAGCAAAATCTTTACCATATTACATCATTATAGTATATCATATATATATATATGATATAGTTGGGGCCACAGCACCTACTAAACCCCCCTTAAATCCGTCTGTGAGTTTACCTATTAATGGAGAAAATTTAAAAGTCAAATCTAAATAGTGACAATATATGAGTAGATGATGAAGTTACATCAATGTCTACCACTAATTAATTAAGTTCAAGCAATTTTATTTTTTGAATATCCATAAGCATTTTCTGGCAAAGAACAATAATATTGTATTATCTCGAGTACATGTGTCCCTGGACAAGTCCAGTATAGCCTCAAAGTCTCCTGAGACCTACCTGTGTTGTCAGGAAGGCCCTAAACGCATGAAAGACCCTCAAGCTGCAGATTTGGTATGTTGTTGTCACCACTATAGCAGTTCAGGACTGCCATATTGGTCATGGATATGGGACTGGTAGGTTTTGGCACTCTGCCAACTGCTATAGCCATCATGTTTTTCCGTGGGGTTTGCATAAGGCACCTTGACTGCTATAGCAATGCAGTAGTGCCCTGATACTAGAACAGTGCTAAAAAGACCTAGTTTCATTTAATGACCCCCCAAACCCTTTATAAACTCTCAAACTCGAGCTCCCCACTTCAAAAACTGAATCTCTAGCCCTCCAAAATCTCTTATTCCCTTCCTCACTCAATCCCACTCAAATCCATTTCCTCCAAGCTTTAGGATAAGTTTGGTTGTTAATTTATGCTTCCTTTCCCCCTATTCTTCCATGTTCTTAGGTGTGAGGTGTTTATGTTTTTAGTTGTTGTTACATGAAGGATGCTCCCTCAATGTTCTTAGAGTTATGTTATAGTTGTCTAGAGATTATTAGAGACTAATCATGGGTTTTATTGCTCCCCTAGCAAACATTGGTGTCATCCCCATTCTCCAGAGTTCTCTTGGTGTTGGTCCAGGTGAGCAGGTTTGATCCTATGGCCTTATTTTGATTATTATATAATTACCTTATAGTATTATGAAATGGTTAGAAGATTTATACTTGAGTTTTGATATTATACAAGTTCATATGTGCTTTTGCAAGAAACAAAAAGTATGTTTGATATTTCTGATGAAAATTATTATTTTCTCAAATGCATGGACCATATTTGAACTATAATTGCTTTTATATGATTTGACCCATAATTTTAGACTTGACTATGATGATGAGGATTTATTATGGTTGATGAAAAGTAAATAAGAAACTTTATGCTTATTTACTAGAATTAAGAATTTTTTTATAATTATAAAACCTCCTTTTTGTGACTTCAGCATGGTTTAGAATAGGAAATTATCAAGAGGAACGAAGCTATGAGTTAATAACAGTTAAATCATTTCCTTGGTATACCAAGTGCCTGCGAGGGGCAAATTATCCTTATTTAGATCAGTCCGTGATGGAACCAATTCACGAGGGATGGTTAAGATAAAAAAAACATGTGTTCTTGTTTGCGAGGAATTGAGCACCACCTTACAATTTAGGGATAGTCCGTCCTTTTGTAATTCCTTAAGAAACACCATGATTTTTATATTTCTAGCAAATTTGTGATTTCATAGCTATTATGTATTATAAATGGAAATGATTTATGAACGTTACATTATTATTTACATATATTTCTTCTTGTCCCATATATGGTTGTGGGTGAGAATCTACTCACTGAATTTTAAGATAAAACTCACCTATCCTTCCCTTTTCCTCACAAATACAACAACAACCTTGGGTCCTCCATCACCTTCTCCTCAGCAACATTAGTGTTCCAGTTTGGGTGGGCTTCACGTCGTCATGAAGTGCTATGTCTTTTTGGTAGAGTGCTCTAGGAGTATGCAGACAAGGTCTTGGACCATGCATATTTTTGCATTTTGTTTACCATGATTTCATATTCTTTGTGTATTTAAAAGTTTACAGCTTCATGGTTCTTTTATAATAGAGAAACTCAGTATATTTTGTATTATAGCTACAGTTTCAACTTGATTTATGAAAAGGGTTATTATTGATTATTATGATTTGAATATGCAAACTGATTTACAAATTGAAATGGATTTTATGATCAAAATATGCATACAGTATGACTCAGTGATCACAAGACTTATATGGGAATGATATTCTTTACATCCCTGTCACGTTCCCAAATTAGGTCGTGACAAATACCATGGCAATTTTGGTGAAATTATATTTGCACTGATTTGACATTTGATTTCAATATTTGATTTTTTTCTTGTTGAAAAAAATAAGAATATAGTTAAGGTTTCTGAAAACATATATTCTTTATTAACATGACAATTTAAATTACAAGATGCTACTAGAAATTCTTTGCTAACAAAAAATGCTCTTCCAACTCAATTACACTTTGATATATATTCTTAATTTGTTTACACTGTGACTAATTAATAGAACCAAATGCATGAAGAGAATTGCAGAGGTATGAATTACATGAAAAGAAAAACTATAACAAAAAAAAATGATAGAATTGAGCTGTCAAAATAATATTACATGTTGTTGACTATTGGATGAATAAATTATCACTTCATTAATTTCATCCACCAATCCCTTGATTTCTGTCAAAGATTCGACAAAGACTTTCTTGCATGTAGGATCTCCCAAACTATATCTATACATTAACTACAACACTAGCCCTTTATTGCATGATATCCATTGACCTTGTCTTCACTTTCTCTATTAAAGTCTTCCTTTCATGTAGCAACTTTTGGAGAGCTTGAGGTTTATGAGGAGGAGGCATTGAACATGGAAGTGAGTCACTTGGTGACTTCACCATGGAATCAAACATGTAGTCTTTCCTTACACCACCACGACGCATGAGTGGGCAAACCATGCTTTCAGCACAAATCTCAACAGCTCCTTCAGGTATGGTTGGCTTGAATCTCATAAGCTTTGCATACCCTTTTAATAGATGAAACATGTAATCATACACAAATTTCATCTTTAGATTCTTTATGATGTAGTTGGTTCCTCCTTTGCCAATCTTCTGAGCCTGTAATTGAAATTGAGATTTTTTTTTAAAAAAGGTAAATAAGACAGAGTATTATTATATACTTTTAAACTAAAAGAAACATAAAAACCGATATATCATAAGTCAAATAATTCTTATATCAAGAAGCCCATCCGTAGGTCTTCAGCAGGTCATCCTGTATATAAGAATTTCTCAAAGAGTTCATTGGGCTGAAATTTCTTTCTTTTTTTTTTTTTGATACATTTGAAAAATAATAAGATTTGAATTTATAACATCATGGTAAATTACCGAAATCCCTTAACATTTTAGGTTGGATTCACTGCACTATAGTCCAATTAAATTCAAATGCCATGTGTATATGTGGAAACAAAGCGTTCAATTGTGCAATTAGCATACTCTTAGCTGAGCAATAGTACTAAGTATAAAAATTAATTTATTGAAGGCTGATGAAGAAATTAAGAAAATTATTTATTACCTTTTTTTGGTGAGCATTGCCCCAATCCACCCCATACTTAATCTCTTCACACATATTTTGGGTGCTAATAGGCCAATAGTGCCGCAAAGGTACCATGCTTCTTGAAAAGAAATCAAAATACTTAGGCTCTATGAACATTGTCATGGAGTCACATGCTATTATGTACTTTTCACTCACAGACCATGTAGCCCCCTCCGCATAAATCTTGTACCTTATAATATGAAAGTAACATGAAAATATTAAAACAGAGCGGGAAAAAAATTTAAAGAACCAAAATTAAAAAAAAATGTTGTATTTAAAGGGATTAAAAGCATATTCAGACCAATTTAATTCCAAATACAAAGTACTTCAAATTTTGGCAAAGTTTACCTACCTGTAGGTGCATTGATTCTCTAGTTTTGTGTTCCGGGATTCTTTTTCTTTTTCATCTACCCAATGCTGAGAACAAAAAAAAGAAATTAAAAGATCGGCCAAATCTTAATTACTTAATTATGTCTTGAAACAATGCACTTAATTTAGTAATGGTGTTTGTACACAATTTTCTGGCCATTGTATTGAGATGCCTCTATCCATGAGTATGGATATCATTTAATCTAGGTCTCACACCTTATCCAATCGGTAATGGTATTGAATGAGAAGTGTCAACATGGTTTTTCATAAATTGTGAACAAATTAAATAACATTACTCTTATTACTTGAATAAAAGTATAGCTAGCTCGAAGTTATATACTTACTATGTTGTATATGCGGGCATTCCAATCTTTTTGGTCCGAGACATTGCACTTGCCGAGTTCTCTCCTAAGACTGGACACCATGGGGTTGCCCTTCCAAAAAGCATAGGGTATCCTATCCTTCCATTTGACCACCTTGTTACCTTCTTGTATATTATGTAATGTTGCTTCCCATGGTCTTATGTTGAGCTCAGCCCTAGTAAGAACAAAGAAGGAAAAAAAGAATAACTTTTGTTTCCCCATTTTTATAATTTAAATTAAAGTTAAAAGAAAACGAAATAAGATTATGTCCTTAAAACTTAAATCTCATTAAGCTCACCAGAAATACTTAAATCTCATCAAAGTTAGTGAAATGAAATTTAAGAGATGTTTTTTTTTTTTTATATAGAAAAAGTTGTCAAAAAATACAAAATGGTCATTAGATGGAGTAAAAAAGCATAAGCTATTTACTAAAAAATATATCATCTTATGTGAAGTTTTCACATGATTCGATAATATGTATATTATTACTATTGATTAGATTCTCTTGGGAGACCTAACTTATGGTCCATACTCTTAATCAATAGTAAAAATTTATACATAGTTAACTCATATTGACAAATCAAATACTAAATGTCTTGGCTCTCTAGCATTTTTATATAAAAATAATAAAAGAAGTTACTACCCCTTAAGCAAGTATCCTTAGTAGAAGAAAAACTAGATGAATTAAAGGGAATGGTGAAAATCAGTTATTTTACAAAGTATGAATTCATAAAGTTGATTTTCACTTTTCCCTCATTTATTCCGTTACATATAGTTGCAATAATTGTTGGCATAGGCTAAAAAAAATGTTCTATTCTAGTGTAATTAACGGTGGTGAATATAGAAGCTTTACCAACCCCAGAAGGTCCAGTCAGGGAAGACAATGTCCAATGAATTCTCATCCCCACAATAATGGAATACAGGTGGAGGTGATAACGCATCTTGTTGTGGTCCTTGCTCTTGTTGGTACAAGCTCTTCTCCACCACAGTTTTATCCCCACACTGAAACATTAGCTCCAAATCTGGAATCATCCCAGGATACAACCTTAGTAGCTGCAAGATTCCCCATATTGTGAACACATCCCTTGTCTGAAATGATTTATTGTATTTTTCAACATAAGCTTTACCATTCACTATGACAAGCCTAAAATGTGACACATTTTTTCCCTGTTCAACCATGTCCCTTGTGATTCCTGTTTTCTTCCATGGCTTAAGATCTTCATGGATCCATCTGAAGTATTCTGGACATGTTGTGGCTTTTGAATCAATAGGCTCAAATTTTTTTGGGTTGTGTGCAGGGCATGTTTTTAAGCTTCCATTGATGCAATGCAGCAGGGGTTGGGGTTGATGTTGATTGAAGATTGTAACTGTCTTTAGAATAGTAGTGCTTGTTAGTTTGGCATGAAAGATAGATAAATTGATATAGACCAAAACACTTTTTCTTACTCATACATCACTAATTGTCACGTTAATTTTGCAAATGTAGTTTCTATGCAATGACAATAAAAAATATATTTACACTATCATTTAAACACATATTATCAAATTAGTGAAAGTGATTAAGCCTCATACTTATTACTTAAAAAATTACACAAATAAAAAAATTTAATCGGTTGGCGATTTTAAAAAAATTTACACAATTAATATATTAAAATTATACTATAAATTTTTTTAAAAAAATAGAAGATGATTAGAAAAACTTGGATAACCCTCGTGAATAGAACATAGCAAAAAGAAATATATCGCTCTTAGAACATTCAAGATTTCCCGCAAAAAAAATTTACATCTGCACAACATTTTAAGAATAAAGAAGAGAAGTTATACATATCGACATCACATTAGTGGGGTGTGGCCTGCATATATATGTGCATGGAATATACAGTTAAGAGTATTAATACTTTAATAGTGGCACACACATAAGGCCAATAAATAAGCATCTACCTAAGTTGTATTGTTCTTTATTTCATTGATTAAGTCACATCAGTTGCACGAACACGTATGCACAAAGCCACAAACTTCAACAATTCAAAAGGAGAGGTGGACAGTTTGTTATCCTCTATATATATATATATAATGTCGTCTCATTGTAGCTGTGTTTTTTTTTTTTTTTTTTTGGGTCAAGGTATATTTAATAGTTTTAAAGAGTTAACTTCAAAAATTTGTATTCTGTACAAATCTCTAATAAAGTATAGATATATAACGCTTTAAATTTTGTCTCATTATATATATAAGTTTACTTCAAAATTGTGCATTATGAACATTGTAAAGATAAAGTTAGAAATATTATTACTGAATGATTACACATAATGGTCCCATATAAAACATCAACAAATAAAAAAAAGTAAAGTGTAATTTGAATGATAGGCAGAGGGGATGTGGGGGCATTGCAGATACGTTATTATAAATAAAATGTGACAATTATTAAAAGATAATGATACGGTATTGTTGTTTCACCATATAATTCCCTTTACCATGAAAAAAATATATTACCATATTAATCATACACTACTGAAAATTAATTGATAGCAGCTGATTCAGAGAAAAAAAAGGGGGGGGGGGGGAATGCGTATGTATCATACACATATCGTTGTTTCACCACACAGTTTCTTAGAAAATGGTATCTCATGAGATTTTCTTTTCTTAACCACCACCATTATTGTTGACCGTAAAACCTGCCATTAGTATTATATTTATCACATACTTTCATTTTTCATTCAAGTTTAACCAGCTAGCTAAGAGGAGACTTAAAAACGTGGAATAGAATGTTGACCTTTCTTCTTTATATATGGTCTCAAGCCTACCAAAAAAGGAGGCGAGCAAACAAACAGCGGTCCAGAAAGTCCACAAAATTAAATGACAACGATACACGAACAAAACCATACGAACAAGAAGGGAAACAAAAGAGAAGAACATAAGAAACAAAGAGCTATTACACACATCTAGGTTCTGCTTGCAGCCCTTTCGGTATTGCCATCAAGGTTAGAAATAGAGACCGGACACTTAATAACCACATCAATCACGTATCATAGAGCAAAAATAATCAAACTTCTCATGCCCTCATTTGTTCCAAATTTCGTAGAAGAAGCAACTAATAATGGAAAATTGTCTTGACCTCTGGAAAAAAGGATGAGGAGGAGACCGACCAAGAGAGATAGAGAGAGAGAGAGATAAGCAACATACGGAGCAGGAAATTAAAGTCAATATGAAACAAAATCATCAAAAGTTAACTACAAACATGCAATACATATTGAGCAAATATTTATTCAGATATACACATAAAGTATATCATAATATAATTATACACATGGATATATGCATTTATGTGATGAGAGACTTACAAGGTCAGTTTGCAGGATATGATTGCTTGCAAGAAACACAAAGAGGAAGGCGACGAAGAAGAGAACCCAGCCCCTCATCATGCTAAATGGCTTATAGCCACCATGAATCAAATGCGAGAGGAAAGGCATAGAATTCTACAAAGCTAAGGGTGGTTGACTATAAATAACTGTGGCTGAAGTTGAAGACGGGGTGTGTGTGCCAATTGCATGACGCAACTGCTCTAATGTTTATTATTGGCTCTCATAAAAATAATAATAATAATAATAAAGTTTATTATTGACCTTGAAAAAAACTAATTTTCAAGTGAGGCCAAATATAGAATCTAATGTTATCCTATTTGTCTTCACCACATTATGAAGTATTATATACACTCCAAGAATCGTATTATTATTATTATTTATTTTTGGGGTTGTATATCTCGGTATATTACTAGAATATTGATTCACATTCCACCAAAAAACAAAAAAAAATTGATCCACAAGGTTTTTTGTGTACAAACATGGCTCCATAAATTGACTACTCACGTTGCCTTTTAAAAGTCCAGAACAAATGAAAAAAAAAAAAAGAAGAAGAGAGGAATATTAGCACATGAGGCAAAGTGCAGATGGTAATTAAAGTTGGAAGCCTCATAAAATGTGCATCACGGGTTCAAAAAAAGGGAAAATATTAAGTTTTTTTTCCCCTTAAATAAAAGGAATATTAGTTAATTTTAAAAAGAGGAAATTATACTAACATAATCCCTTGAGATCTAATATAATTATGCTCAATATCTTAAGTGATTTATGACCTCTCATGAAGATATCGATTCATTAATATAAATGACAAAAAAAAATATAATACATACTGTCGCAACCGGGATCGCGATCAGGGCCAAAAATGATTTTTGATCAAAATGGAGCCACACCAAATTTTATTTAATTTAAAAATTATAAAAACCATTTAATTTAAAAGAAAATGACCTTTGAAACCAGATTTGAGCTCGGGAGTCTATATGCTTAGGGAGGGCTTAGAACTTAATCCTACAAAGACCTAATACACTGGCCTTTAGACGGTACCTTAATTAATTGTGCAAATTATTAATAACCTTTCAAAATATTTATTTACATTTTTATTTCAAGAAAATTATAAAAGAAAATATTTTTTTTTAGAATAAGAAATTCTGGAAGACTAAAGCTGCACAACTTAGTGCACCGCAATATTGAGTTAACAAGCCGTCACGGCTAAATTAACCTCTTTATTTGAAATAAAATATATACATTTCAATGATTAATTTAAATTAAGATAATAAAGAAAAAGGATAATAATAATAAAATATAATAAAATATTTACAATAATAATAATAATAATGGGCAAAAATATTTACATGCTAAAATAAAGAAAATAGAACATCAAACTTTCACAACTCATATGTTCTAAGATGTTAGTTAACAAGTTCGCCCTACTAAATTAACTTCTTTATTTAAAATAAAATATTTAACAAATAAATGACTAACTTTAATTTTAAAGAATAAAAAGGTATTAAAGAAAATATCTACAAGTAATACGAATTATAAAAATCTAATTTTTGCTTGAAAATATAAAACATCAAGTCATTACAAATTAAGATGTTTAAGCGAGTTAATAAGTCACATCACGGCTAAATTAACATTCACATTTAAAACAATTTGATTATTAATTGAAATTAAAAATAATACTAATAATAATATAGGACAATAAACATTTACAAATAAATTAAAATAATAATAAATGTTTACAAATAAAAAATGAAATAACATAAAATGACCTAATAAAATCTAACTTTGACTTGACAGAATCACTCCGCTCCCACGTATCCTCTAAATGCAAATTCAAAGTCACGTAGTTCTTTATAATATAATTGTTAAAATGTTTGCTAAAAAATGTTCCTCAAATATCAAGCTGTCACAGCAAAAATGTCATAGAACATAGGATTAATAAGCCGTCACAGCTCAATTAATTTTATTTTTCAACATGCAATATGTCAATAAAAAAAATGAAAAGAATTGGATAACATTTTAGCTCATTTTTAGATTCAAATCAGATGAAAAGAATTTTAGAATAGTCATTACACTAAATATTCTATAATGTGGAATTAACAGCCGTCCCGACTTAATTAATCCTATTTATTTATTCATCTATTAAAAATTTAAAAAAATTTCTTAATGCATTTAAAACTTGAAAATGAATTTCTTAAACTCAAATTTTATGGAAAACAGAAATAGAAAGTTGAAAGACTAGAGTATGACCCTAATATCAATCTTTCTTTTGTTGAATATTAATCCAAAAAATAGTTTTTTTTTTCTTCTTTTTTATTTTTTTAAAAATGTGACCAACCCAACTAACCCAAAAGTCTGCAAAATAAAAGGGACTAGCCAATAAAGCCTAGCACTAGAAGCCCAAATGAAATCCTACTTAAACCAAACAATCTAATTACCACCCACCCCAAACCAAAAAAAAAATAAAAATAAATAAATAAATAAATAAATAAAAATTAAATGAATAAATAATATACAAGAATACAAATAATGCAAAGAGAAGTATCTGGAACGAAATGCAAGCAGAGAGGTTTGGGTTTCATTTCCTTTGTGAGAGTGAAACACAACAGAGAGCAAGAGAGAGAAAAGAAGGTTTGAATTTTGATTGTGAGGGTGAGAGAGTGAGATGCCACCATGGAAGGAAACAAGGAGAGAGGAGGCGGAGGAAGACGCCGCACAAAGAGAGAGAGAAGGCATGGCGGTCAGGGCAGAGAGGGGGGAACAACGAAGCGGCGCTTTGCCGGTGAGCTCCTGCGGGTCTTCATGCGCACGGTTCCCCGTGGCGGATCTCTGTTTGATTGCGCGGTGCAGGTGCGGAGGAAGGGAAGGCTGACACCGCGACGGGACTCCTGGCAGCACTTTTGACGAGTTGGACAGAGACAAGTGCGAGGGTGCCGCCAGATGATGGTTGCAGTGATGGCGATAGTTCTGTGAAGGGGATGGTGCTGAGGCTCTTTTTTTATTTGTTGATGAAGGTGGTGGTTCTGATGGCTAAGTGAAGGTGACCATGAGGGTTGTCATGTAGAAGGGGATGATGAAGGTGAATAAAGTGAAAGGTTTCTCTGTGGAGGATCAATGGGTTGGAAGGTTATGGTGATGGGTAAAACCGTGAATGATGATGACGGTGGGTGAGTTGCGGTGGTTGTTGGGTACCATGATTTTGGGGTCCTGGGGTGAAAAGGATGATGGTGAAGAGGTTGCTATAATGGCCCTAGGATGCCGCTTAATGGCAGATCGAATGGTGGCTGTGTGGTGGGTTTGGGCGGAGGTTGTGGTGATGATGCAGGGGGGAAGGAAGCGAGGCCACAGCGAGATGGAAACCATGATGAACCCACCGTGGCCCTCCTCCCCTGTTGGTTATTTCTGGATTTTTAATTCCTTTTCTTGGTCAAGGTTCTTGATTAGTGTTGAAAGAAAGTTTTATCGTTTTTTTTTTTTTGTTTTGGGATTTTTTATTGTGAATGGATTTTTTCAGTTTGGTTTAGAAAAGTTTGATGGTAGTGTAGGAGATATAAGAGCAGTGTGACTTAGATCTATAGCTTGAATTTTGATTTTGACTGACTCTAGGATTGAGTTTGTTTGTGAACTTGAATGACTGTGGATGATGACATTTTGTATGGTTGGGTTTTGTTTGTAATTGTTCCTATTGGTACTTTGGCTGTGAGTTGATTTTTGGGTTATGAAAAAAAAGAACCATCATAGGATTTTGGTTTTGGCTTAAAGTCATGAGAAAATTCAGCAAGTTTACCTGTGCTTTCTTTGCTTGATCTTCCTTGTTCCTTTTTTTGTTGCAAAGAGCTAAAAGCCGTGTCTAGAACTATGACAGAATAAAAAAAAAAGGTAACGGGAATAAAGAATTCAGTTCTTCTCTCCCTCTCTGTGTATCTCTTTCTCCATTCTTATTGCAGGTGATTCTCTAGGAGTCCCAGCTCATCACCGACGAAAAAATTTGTCCTCCTCCTCAAAGTGTAGAGACACCATCATATTATCCATCATTTCCTTTTGTTTTTTTCTTTGATTTTCCCATCTTCAACCATTCACGGAAATACCTTGGGGATCTAAAATCAATCCGTGACACATTCTGCCATCTTTTGTTATTATTATTTTTCTCAATTTTTAAATTTTTCGTTTTGGTTATCAATCAGTGTTAAAAACATGGGCCGATCCTGATTTCAATAACCGTTTTTGGGCAATAAAAAAAAAGGACTGAAATTTTTGTAAGAATAGGTGGATTAAGTTTTCTTTTTTTTTTTTCTTTTTTTTTTTAGATATGGACTGCAATGTGACCTTGGAACAAAAACAAAGATGATGCACATGGATTAGTCTCTTTCATTATAATGTACATGGACCAAAAATTAACAGGAATCATAGTTTAAACTGAATTTAGATTAATACACGAACTTAATATGAAACTATGTCAATTTGAATTTTATTTTTACAGGTCGGACAAAATCAGGTGTTCACACATACATAATTATTAATGGAAAAAGTATAATATTTCAGTAATATTTAGCATCGTAGTTGAATAAAATATTTTCCTATCACATGAAGATAAAATTTATAATTATAGCTTATGATGAAATGAGGTATTTCAGTCAATATATATTAAGTAATGTGAAAATATTATAATTCTACTACTAATAATCATGTAATTGTTATATGATATTTTTTGTTACTTAAATTAATAAATTAATATATGTAGGAGAGGTCTTTTGTAATTTTGCAGAAATAATTTACTCTTTTAAAAAACATGGGACAAAGTGTTTTATCTTTATCTTTTACAAAAATAGCTCAAATTGTGCAATAGAATACTATTAAAACAAACCAAAGTCAAGTAGTGCTAATGGCATGCTTGACTTTCGAATGATACAACTTCTCTTCTTAATTTGTATCCAAGAAAAAGTAGTCCTTCGTGTTGAATGCTAAGTATGAATTAATTATACACTATACCTGCCATCTGATTACTATCAAGAGAAGGCGAAAACTATGAAATATAATTTAATTGATACTTGACAAGTTTGCTTGAAATCCCATATTTTTATAAATATTCATACAATTCCATATTTTTTTAATCAAATGGGTTGACAAAATCCATATATAAAAAAATGAGCCTAGAAGATCGAATATATATAAGATATAACACTCTAATCAACATTAATAATATTTTGCAAATCATTATAAAGTACAAGTCACAAGAAATTTTTTTTGGTTAAAAGAAATTTAGTATTGGATAAACAAATAGTACTATATTTTTCAGTAATCTAGTGGCAGTATCTAATGAGAAATATAATGTATGTCAACACATCTCAATTTTCTTCAAAACAAGTAATTGAGTAGTGCATCAACGATGGAACACATCAAATTGACAACAAACAACGGCTGCATTTAAATTTTGGATACCCCATCATTACACCAAGTTGAGGCCGCCCTTTACACTAATCAGGCATTAGATGAATTTAGATATGCACTTGGTGATTTGATCATTACGTGAATACTACCATCGAAGCTAATGGACCTATTAAAAAATATGATTTTACTTATCAGTGTCCTAAGAACACCTGTGAAGGAACCTAGTATAAGTGAAAAATCTTAATGGAAAAAATAAATTTGTTATGATTTCAATATATTGATCATTCATTAGTTGAATAAAAAATTTATATTTTAATTAACTTCCTTAATCATTGTCTTTGGAATACGTGGTTAGATAAACCCTACAAAAGTAAAAATACCATGTATTTTAAAATATGAATTAAGAATAAAAATAAATTATCAAATAAAAATAAAACTTTTTTATCTTTAAAATTTTAAGAATAGTTAATTGTTTGGTATAACTAATTACAACAATTTAATAATAAATAAAAAAATTGATTTTAATCTTAGTATGTCATTTTTTTTTATTGGTCCTTAGGATTTAAAAAAAACTAAATAGTTTTGGGTTGGAGGGTCTTTCCTTACCTTAGTGGGATATTGACGTTTATCCCTACCTAAAATATTCCCTAAAAAAAAGTTGACAGGTTTATTTTAAGTTAAAATATTGCTTAAGTTAACATTCTTTCAATTGGTTCAATATTTTTTTTCTTTTACTTTCTCTTAGTATTCTATTCAATCCGTTTAATTATTTTCTTTTCTCTCTCTTTTTATTTTTTTTTTGTTTTTGTTTTTGTGTTTTGTTAAAATTTAATTTATACACAATATCAATATTGTACATAAAAATAAAAGATACAAATATCTAATCATATACTATTATATCAGTTTTACAAATCAAAATATATGATTTGAAGCAAAAAAAATACAATTTGATAATCATATAAATTTTTTTTATATCAACAATATATCAAAATTAACTTATTCTTATTATTAAAATCTTATAGTGAAGATTATCTGCTTTTTGACTTTCCATGTCACGAAAGTCTTGGTTTGTTAATCCCTGCTTACGAAAACTGAAAGTTGATCAATGTTTCATAATTTAAACAAATACTCTTGTCCTTATAATCTTAGTACAAATGGAAATCAAATTCAGTTTATACACGTCAATGGCACCGCCAACAAAGAGCAGCACAAAACAATATTTGCCCTTGATAGAAAAGATTCAAATTAACAACTGTATTAGGGTATATATATTTGGTTGGAAAGTGAAAATAATAGTGAAAATTATATGAATGAGCCTCGTGTGTTATTTTATACCTAAAGCTTATTCATGTAATTTTTATCTCCTTTTACCTTTCAATCAAATACACCCTAAAAGAGATAAAGATAGAAAAAGATGAACAACATATAAATGCATCACAATCAAAACTGCTGAGAATCAAAGCCAGGAAGCAGAGCATGGAATTATGAAACATGGGATGGTTAGTTATTGAATACATACTCAGAAATTAATTAATTTGAGAAGATATGGTGGTTAAGAAAGGCTAAAAAGAAGGCAATCTTATCAAAGCTTGATTTTCAAAAGGCCTATGACAAAGTCTGATGGAGTTTCTTGGAGGAATCGATGGAAAAGATGGGTTTTGGTGAGAAATGAAGGCAATGGATTATGTATTGTGTATCCATGGCATCAATGTCTGTGTTGATTAATGGTGCTCCTTTTCATCTTCAAAGAGGTCTTAGACAAGGTGATCCGCTATCTCCTTTTTTATTTATTCTAGTGGCAGAGTCTTTCAATAGAATGGTCCAAAGAGCAATAGAGGAAGAACTTATTGATGGTGTTTTGGTGGGGGAGCATTGTGTTATGTTAACACATTTGCAATTTGTAGATGGTACTCTAATCTTTGCTCCTGTTGATATGGAGTGTCTGAGAAACTATAAATATTTGCTGGCACATTTTTCTCTTATGTCAAGTCTTAGGGTCAACTTTAGTAAATCGGCGTTGATAGCTGTTGGATGTGATGAGTCTTGGACAATTGAAGCTAAGGAAATGTTATGTTGCAGTGCAGTTCAACTTCCAATCTCATATTTGGGCATCTCTTTAGGTGCTAATCCTAAGAAAGTTGAGACGTGGAAACCAGTGGTGGAATAAATTGAAAAGTGATTAGCTTATTGAAAAGCTAAATTACTTTCAAGAGTTGGGAGATTGACACTTATAAGATCAGTGTTAAATTGCCTTCCCATTTATTATCTCAGTTTATTCAGGATTCCTAAAATGGTTGGCAACCAAGATTATCTTTATATAGAGATAGTTTTTCTGGTTTGCTAATTCCACTAGGAAAGGTATCCCTTTGATCTCTTGGGATGTTATTCAAGGACCGAAATCTATGGGTGGTTTGGGCGTGGATAATATCATAATTCAGAATGCAGCCTTGTTATTCAAATGGTGGTGGAAATTTTCTGATGGATCTATGCCCTAAGAATCATTTGTTCAAATCATGGGGTATCCAGGAAATCTCAGCTACATGCTTTGACTCCCTTGGATCCACTGAGTGTATGGAGACAAATGTCAGATTTTATATATTTTGGGAATAATGTTTATCAGATGACAGTGAATGGTCTTAGGAAGAGGGTTGATGAGGGCACTACAATAAGATTTTAGTCTAATATCTGGTTGGGGGAAGTCTGTTTGAAAGATAAATATCCCAGATTATTTTCGATTTAAAATCAGCAAAATTGCATGGTTTCGGATATGGGTAGGTGTAGAATGGATACTGGAGGTGGGAATGGAGGCGAAGGTTTTTTTACCTGGGAGGAGCCTTTGTTTGCTGATTTTCTTCTAGCCTTAAACCAACACTGTTTGATAGAAGGTGTGAGTGATGAGTGTTTTTGGGCATATACCTCTTTGGGTACATTTTTTGTTTCTTCCTTTTCTTTACAGGTATTCCAAGATAGTGTTTCTTCCTCTCCTGAACGGTTAGAGAGGAAGAAGGAATGGAAAAGCTTAGCTCCCCCAAAAGCTGAATTGCTGATGTGGTTTATTCTTCAGAGAAGACTCAACACAAAGGAAAGGCTCCATAGAATCAATTGCCTTCCATCAGATGATTCTTTTGTGGTGCTGGTGAGGAAACACTTGATCGCTTTTTCTTCTCTTGCTCAAGGTCAGTGTTTATTTGGAATTTTTGTTCTCAACAGTGGCACATCATTTGGTGCTTACCACATGATTCAATTATGTTCTTCGATGCATGGCTTGGTGCCCCCTTTTGGGGTTTTGATAAAAAGATGTGGATCTCTCTTCTGTATGTGGTTTGCTGGTCCATTTGGTGGATTCATAACCGAATGATTTTTGAGAATTTCAAATCAAATTAGGAGTTGGAAGTGAGGAACATTTTTCTTAGATTGGGCTATTGGACTAGAGCTTGGTGTGATAAGTTACCTTTCTTCCTAGAATTTTTTATAACCAATAGTGATCAGATACGCAATTGGAGAGGGTAATAAGATGTCTATATGCCATTTTTTTCCTATTATATTGGACTTCCTTTGCGAAATGGGTTTGAAGGGGTTTTTATTGGATTGTGAGTGTATTCTATGTTGCTACTACTATGTTGATAGGAGTCATGATTTCTATCTGAACGTAGTTCAAATTGTGGCATTTGCTGGTGCTAAGATGAGATGTGTTGATTTTCAGTGAGAAGGGTCAATTTTGATTTTTTTGATGTGCTTTGTTATTGCCTTTTGTTTTCTTTTCTTTTTTCATTTGGGTATTTTGCTGAGTATATATATATCTATAGGTCTTGGTGGTTTTCTATGTTATTAGTTTGTAAAAATGTTGTGTATGCTCCAAATTTTGCTCCCCTCTTTATTGGGGTGGTTAAGCTTTATCATTTATGGAAAAAATGGTGAAAGTGCTTGCAGCAACCATTACCATTAGTAGGAAGATGAGGGACAATAAACCTGAGCTTGAACACCACCATCTTTTTTTTTTTGGCCATATATATATATCCAACTACCACGTAAGTTTAATCTTAATGAATATTTTTGGTTTAATCAAGGTTCAAAGGATACTTCCCCAAATAGAATTTATAAAAGCTAAAATTGAGAGGGGCGTTTGGATGAAATTTTGGGTGCGCAAAATCAGTTTTTTTTCCACTTAAAATATTCACTTTCCGCAATGTGTTATTGGTAAAAAAATAAAAAAATTTAAAATGAAAACAACTTAATCATATGGGTATTTTGATAATTTGCTATAAGTAAATTTAATGAAAAAGAAAATATCTATGGAAAATAAAGGATAATTAAAATAATCAAATTAAGCAAAACGGTAAGAGATGATAAATAAATAATTTAAAACTTTATACATAAGAAAATTGTGAGCATCTTCTCTCAAATATAAGGTAGTTTGATAGATACAATAATTCATGATCTGTGTAAATAATATACAGAATAAAAAATACTTTATTACTTAGCGTGTTCAATTAATTTCAAAATTATTTTTTAAGTTGTGTATGTTATTTTTACCTAATGAAGAATTTTATATGTTATAAAAAAAATGAAGAATTTTATACATAATGAATATTTTTTAGAACTAGTCTCTATATTTATACTTATTTAAGTTTTGGTTTCTCCCATTAGGAATTTGGGATACTCGTTTTTTTAATTTTAATTCTTATGATTTGTATTCTATACTAATTAAATTAAAAGTTTTTACTTTAATAAAATTTTGATTCGTATAATTTTTATAACTAAAATTGAGAGTGAGAGTATGGTTGATAACTAATTTCTATGACAAACAATCATCTTTCTTTCAACCAAAATTGTTTAAATTTTTTTTTAATCATAAGTTATTTTGGACCCAAAACAAATTGAATTTGATTTCTTTGGGCTAATAACATAAAAAATTTGTGATCCAATTACTTACCACCATATTAATTATGATAGTTGATTATTTCCCTAACTATTTATTAACTCTTAAAAATGAAAGACTTTGGTTTGATTATAATATTAATTATACTATCAGCCTATTAAAATTAAACTTGAATAAATTAATCTAAAATATGTTTAATAATAGCTTATGGGTGTATTTGTCTCAACTTTTAAAAATGAGTGATTATGAAATTTAAATCTTTATATATAACTGAAATAACTATAAAATTTATAATTTATTCATTTTAGGAGGCATTTGGATGGTATTATGGGGCTGAAAATTACTGTTGTATTTTTCATCCAAAAAATCACTATAGAATATTTGAATAATTTTCTTAAAATAATTAAAATCTTTAAAATATTATTTTTCAGGTTTTTTTTGGTTGAAGTTACAAAGAGTAACTTTTTATAAAAATCAATTTTAAAATTTTTCATTTATATAAACTTAAGTTTTATAATTTTTTCAAAAAAATTGAAACAAACGCGCTTTTGGTTTCTAAAAAAAGCTTAAAACAGATTTTCTTAATAATCCGATAATTGTTTTATAAAAATATCTAAACGTACGAGAAATATATATATATATTCTTTTGGATTAAAAAGTAATTTTCTAAGTGAGAAAAATAATTTTTACCAAAAAAAAATCAATCCACATCCTAGGGCACTTTATAGTTTACATATCACGTAAGGGTAAAATGCAGAATTCAAAAAAGTACAGGGGGGCAAAGCATGAAGTAAATTATCGGCACGTACCAAAATGAAATTAAAGCCAAGCTTTATTTTTTCTCCCATCAGCATCCATAGCCACCAAAGTTCAGCTGTACAGAACAGAGCAGAACATGGCTGTGAGCGGTGGTGGTGGTGCACTGAAGACCTTGGTAGGCGCGGCCATCAAGCAAGGAGTCACGGAGGCCCGGGCCAGAATCTTCGGTCACCAGCTCAACCCAACGGGCCAGACCTCGGCCCACAAGTTCCTCCGGAAGAAGCTCTTCGGCGAGAAGGTAGCGCAGTGGTATCCCTACGACATTAACAAGGACGACCCTCTTGTCATGGCCCGTCAAGAACAAGAGTCAGTTCTCTTCTCTCACTCTCTCTCTCTCTCGCGATGTTGTTGTTGCTGTTGTTGTTCAATTTCCACACGTACAAGGAATGCCCACTACGTGTTTGTGATTTTGTTTCTGTGACATTTTTTCATATTTTTGGGGTAAGCTGCGGTTTATAGCTTTTGAAGTTTAATTTTGGTGAATGAATTGAATGGTGACATAAATTTTTTTTTTTTTGCTGGGGTTGTGTGATGAGTTGAGAGACTGGGTCTCGAAACAATGATAGGTTATTACTTTATGATATGGAGGTCACAGGTTCTGGAAGCAGCTCCTTTTGCTTTTGGGGTAAGACTGCGTTTATCTACCCATCTCAGAACCCACTGGTTGGGAGCAACATGCACCGGGCCGCCCTTATGTGATAGACTGGTGGGGTTTGGTGACCACTAGATATGATTTCATAGTATGATATGATAGGATAATATCAATTTAACATTCAGTTTAGTTCTTTTTTTTTTCCTGTAAAATATATGAGAAGGTAAATGCAATTATGAATAAACTGTTAGCGGAAGTGTTTCTGGGAGAGGGGAACAAGTTTGGGTTATTTTGTGACTGTACTTGAATTTGATGAGAGCTGAATAGATCTCAAAAGTATGTAGTATTAGGCATTTATGACAATAAATATTTGTTCATAATCCTTCATTTAAGTGAATGAGAATCTGTTCACTATGAGCCCCGTTTGTCCAATTTAGTCACGTTGGGTGGATGATGATTGATGAGCTCTATAAATTTTGGAAGTCTAGTGGTATGGGGTGGACAACAATTTTGGTTTTTCTTTTCTGCAGTATGTTAACAGTGTTTCAACTGCTCAACATTACAAATGAGCTTCTCCATGTATTGACTTTTACATATGCTAGTATGACCTGATTGGTTATGTAATGTTATGATGAGAGTTTAGTTGGACTTTGGAAATGTTTGGTTATAGATAGTTACGTCAGTTACTCTTTATCTTAGTTGTGTCTACATTTGTCCTCATATTAATACTGTGAATACATGAATATTGTTTGTCTATTGTTTTCATGTCATTGTTTTCATCCGAGGGAAAAATGTTATCTTTAATTTTTGTCCCATTTTCTAGATATGTTTGCTACCCCTATCCATTATATATGCCTTTGAGCTTAGTTTACTGTTTTTAAAATAAGAATGGTAGAAAGAAGTGGATCTTTGCATATCTGGTTTGAACTTCCTTTACAAGTTACTGAAGTTATAAGTGATCTTCTGTTAAAGATCATGACTATTTTGAGTATTTTCTTTTAAGTGCTCTACTTTCTCAATACATAAACTTCCTCGGTAGTTAAATCTGGTAAGGATTGTTACTGATTTCCCCTGTGAAGTTGGCTGTGTTGTTTTGCACCAAGTGCATATTCTTTAATTCAATTTGATCTTTTCTGTAGAAATCAAGCATCCAAAATTTGTGAAGGGTGCCCTTTATGTTACAATCAGAATATTTGGTAGCTTTTGGTACTAGTTTGCCTTACATTGATTTCCACTCATTCTAGACTTTTGATGAGTTTATTATCTTGTTCTTTGCAGACGCTTATCGAAGCTTGAAATGTTGAAGCGGCGGGGCAAAGGGCCGCCCAAGAAGGGCCAAGGAAGGCGTGCTGCCAAACGCAACAAATAAATTGCAATTTTACCTATGGCTAGAATCATATTCTGGGTACTGTTTTGAGTTAAAAACAAGTACTTGTTTATGTAAAGCTTATTTGAACTGATGCAATTAGAAGGATATTAGAAACTATCTTGCCTTTTTCCTCAAAGAAGAACTTGTACACTTGAAGGTTGAAGGCATTAGCCTAATTTTGGTTGGTGACACTAGGTGCTATTTGGCCTTTTTGTGTTGATTATATATCCAAAAATTCTTGGAGTCTATCTTCGATATTTTAACTTGGAGCGCAATCACGCTTTAAACCAGCCTTTTTTCTTATGAGGCTTGTCATTTTTATGATGAATATTATAATTTATTCACTAAAATTTGTTCCATCTCTAAGTTTATAAATTTTAATTTTGTCCATAGTCTATAAAGGATTGTCGCATACAGAGTATACTCTGAAGTTAGAACCAGAGTTTATAGTTTCGTATGGGTTAGGGGCGGAGCTAGATGATTTAGTGTGGGGGCAATACTTAATAGTTAATTTTGTATAAAAGTATCTATCTAATATATTTTTTACTGTTATTAAGAAATTTAAATAAAAGTCCTTATATATACAAGAAATAACTATTTTATAATCAAAAGTAGAGGGAAAAATACACACATATACGTACATGTTTTTTATTGTAATATTTAAATATCTAATTAAATAAAAAAAATAAGAATTAACCAATAAAATTTTTTAGAGGGGGCCAAATCTAAAGATTCTGAATATGTGAAGTACATTACATGCAGTTGTGAATTTGTGAATTTTTTGTCACCTATCAAGAAGCAAGTGGTCCAATATTGCGGAAAACTTCCCCACCCAAGGGGCTGAAATTGGCCACCGTTGAGTCTTCTGGATTTTTTTCTGGGTCGTATTAAGTCAGTTGTTGAAACATCGATCACATTATAATGGCCAATGCCAACCCATTAATTTTACAATTTTTGTAACATTTTATAATCAATGGTATAGACTATTCAACAAGTATCGACAAAAGCAGTGGTATAATGGCCAATGCCTACTTGTATGTAATAACATTTTATTTTATTTTATTCATGTTGAAAAACCCAATCTTGGGGATTTCATAAATAACTTATTTATTTATTTATTGATTTATAAGGAATTGCTATACTGGTAAATAAATGAAATTCCGGAAATTTTTTGCTTTTTTAAAAATATATACTAAAATATGGAATTTTGTGGAAATTTATAAACCCACCACCAGCTGTGGCAGTTTTTCTTAACCTTTCTCTCTCTTCTTTCTTTACAAAATTCCTTAGTCATACTTTTAGATGTATTTAGCTATATTTGTTAAACCTTTTATTCGGTGTTTGGTATTAATAATGTGATTTTAAATCATTTAAGTTCACAATGTTGCCTTGTTTGATTATGCCTTAATATTACAATCTAAATTTCTAAGGTAATCACATTGTCTTTTTTGTGGCGATATGAATTGCCCTCACAGGTGTCTATATGGATTACTGGCAATCCTCCAATTATTACTGAATTATGATTACTGTTATTATTATTAATAAAATATTAATAAAAATTATTAACTAATTTAAATAATTATTATATGTAATATTAATTTTAATTATTATACTAATAATTAGTGATTGATACTAATTTCATTATTAATGATTAACTATTTTTTATCATTTATGTTAGTTACATTTATTAATTTAATACTAATAATGACAAATAATAATTAACAATTATTATATAATATAGTCTGTAATTATTTTAGTAATAATAACTAGTTAATAATAATATTAATAATTCTTAATTAATATTGATAATAATTATTATTTTTATACTACTATTTTTGGTTGACTAATAATTGATAATAATAAATTTATTAATTTAATATTAATAATTATTTTATAATATTATTTTTATTTGTTGTAATAATAACAATAAATAGTTAGTAGTAATAACAATAAAATAAATAATTCTTAATTAATATTGCTAATTATTATTATTATAATTGATACTGATTTTTTTGTTTAACTAATAATTGATAATACTAAATTAACCAATAATAATTAAAAATTATTATATAATATGAAATATTTAATAGCAATTATCAATAATTTTAATAATTTTTAATTAGTATTGCTAATCATTTTTTTTATTACTCAAGGGTATCCCCGGGTGGCAGCTGAAGACTAATCCTTCTGAGGCGTGGAGATCACCAAAGTGGGTTTTGCCTCTGCTAACAAAGCCTCTTTCTATACACACGACAAGAATTGAACCCCTAACATATGCTTGAAGGGCTCAATCACCTTACCAACTATGCTAGGCTTTATTGGTTACTCTTGCTAATCATTACTGTTATTATTATAATTGATACTGCTTTCTTTGGTTGACTAATAATTGACAATACTAAATTTACTAATAATAATTAACAATTATTATATAATATTAATTTTATTTATTGCAATAATAATAAATAGTAAGTAGTAATTATTAATAATATTAAAATTTTTTAATTAATATTGCTAATAATAATATCAATTATTATTATTTTTATTATAATTTATACTACTTTTTTGTTGACTAATAATTGATTATACTAAATTTACTAATAATAATTAAAAATTATTGTATAATATGAAATAGTTAATAGGAAATGATAATAATATTAATGATTCTTAATTAATATTGATTATTATTATTATTAGCATTAATATTTGTATTATTATTATTACTATTATAATTCACTCTACTGTTTTTGGTTGACTAATAATTGATCAAACTAATTATTCATAATAATTGTTTATTATTATTGTTAAATATATTGTTTAGTATTTTTTTTATATGAAACAGGATAATGTGAATAGTCTAGTAAATTATCTGTACATATCAAATAGAGTAGTGTTATTAGAATATCCACTTTATTACCATTGAATATAGCAGATGGATGAAATGAGTGTGGATCATCATCATATTCAAAGGTGATAAAGTAAATGTCTTTATAGATTCTCACATTTTGAGTGTTCGAATAATAATTTTGTATCAAATATTGCATTATAACACTATCAATAATTTAAAAGATGACAATCTTATAGAGTGAAAAACAATTTTATTAGATGATGTACCCAAATGCAACTTTTTCACCTAATTATAAGTGCTCTCCTTAAATTGGAACATACTTTAAAAAAAAAAATTCTAAGAGTACGCTTGGTTGAAGAATAAAAATGGAAGTAAAAATATAAAGACATATTTTTCATAAAAAGAAATTATAAGGTATGTTTGATTGGAGAATAAAGATAGAACTAAAAATATGATGATGTATTTTTTATGATCGAATTTTATAAGTAAAAGGATAAATCATAGTGAGCTTCCTTAAAATTTGGTAAAGTTCATACTATTTTCCTTTGTAAAATTTGCTCAAAAGGTTTTCGAGTTTATAAAATTATTACACCTATCTCTCTTGAGTTTATAAAATTATTACCCTAACAACTTTTCCATAACACAATCAACAACTAATTCAAAATAGGTTATAGTTATCTAAATAAATAAAAAGGAGTCAAGATGAATTTTATCAAATCTACGGCAAATTAGAGGGTAATATACCTCGTGGTAAAATTACATGGCTAGTTCCATTATGAAAAACTTATCCCCATTATTACTTGCATGTTGTGAAGAATTCAAACTAGAGGTGGGTATGCGGACCGGCCCGGTCTTTTTAGCCCGATCTGCGATGAACCATAATTAAACAGGCCAAACTGGACTAGTCTGTTTCATAAATGTACTAGATTTTAGAGTGGTTTGTGTTTGTCTTGCATAAGCCCACGGACTAGCGAACCGATTTGCATAACCCTTTTTTCTGTTTATATTTTTACCCCTACATAGGCGCGTGGACCAATTATGGACCAGTCATGGACTAGTCATGGACCACGCGGACCAGATGCAAACCAGCCCACATAATCGTCTTTTTTTTTTCTTTCATATTTTTTTACCTTTTTTTTTACACCCCATATTGTATATTTATATTTATATAGTATATTTTACCTCATAATATATATATATATATATATATATATATATACACACTTTACTTTACAATATCCAATTTACAAGTTAAATTTTAAACAAATAACAATACTAATTATTAAATACTACAAATATTAAACTTAAACATTCAATTTCAAAAATCCAAAATGTTTATTTTTTAAAATAATAACATACAAAGTTATAAACCAATCAAATATGCATAACTCCTTTAATAATAAAAAATACCAAAACTATTAAAGAATATAAATTAATAACTATCAATTATTAAACACCAAACATAAGTAAATCAAATATCAAATACAAATATAAAAAAAGTAAAATAAATCGACTCTTTTATACGGGATAACGGGTTGATCCGTGAACCTCACAGGCCAAACCCATTTAGCCCACAAATTTAGCAGTGCAAATTAAAAAAGTCTATAAATTAATGGATTAAAATTTTTTTAATTCATTTTCATACAAATTATGAGTTAAACGAGTTGATATGCAAATTGCAGCCGATATCCCAATCTCTAATCCGAACGAAACATGCGCCAGAGCTCTTTACAAAAGAATAGAAAGGAGGAGGGGAGCTTTAGAGGAATAAAAGGAAGAGGCGGGTCCACAGAGCAATAATGAGAAAAAGTGCTTGTACTGTACGCCCTAGAGATCGAGTAGAGAGAGTCTATAGTGAGCAGTCACTGCCCCACCGCACACACAAACACACAAACCACAAAGGCATACATATTATACAAAATCGAGTAGGTTCCTCCGTTCGCTCTTCCCTTCCCTTCATCCAAACACACACACACACATACAAAAACAAACCAAAACATCAAAATCCAAAATCATTCTCTTCCATTTCTTCTTCGCCTCAAAACCCTTCTCTGTCTCTCTCTCTCAGAGAAAATTCAATCTCTCTCTCTCTCTCTGTTATGCGCTAGATCTGTGTACAAATTCCCCTCTCTCAACATTTTCAACAAACCCTAACCTTTTTTTTTTTTCTTTTAACTCATTGTAGCACCAGCGGCACCCTGTATCATACCCTAATTTCTCACATTTCTAGGGTTTTCTTTTTTCTCTCTTCTTTTCGCTTCATTTACGTAGCAATTTTTTCTGTACATTGTAAATCGGTAGATTAGAATCTAGACTTTAGAAATTTGAACAGATTAATTTTTTGTTTTTTTTTGTTGGGGTATTATTAGGGTTTTCTTTTTTCTGAATTGGGGATGAACAACAACAACAGAGCGAGGTACCCACCACCAGGGATCGGTGGTGGTGGTGGTGGTCTTGGGCGAGGAGGAGTAGGAGTAGGAGGTGCTGGTTTCAATCAAAATGCACCGTTTCAGCCAAGACCGAATTATCAACAACAACAGCAGCACCACCAGCACTATGTGCAGAGGCAAATGGTGCAGCACCAGCAGCAACAGCAACAACAACAACAGTGGCTGAGAAGGGCGCAGTTGGTTGCTGCTGACTCCAACGCCGTCGCCGACGAGGTCGAGAAGACCGTGCAATCTGAAGCTATTGACCAGAGGTGCTTTTTTTTCCTAGGGTTAGGGTTTTGGCTTGAGATGTTTTCAATGTGTTTGGAACTTTTGGATTCGGTTTTTATTATGTTCTTATGATTTCGATTGGTATATCGGAAGTTTTTGATTATAAGCTGTTTTTTGAACATGGAGTTAATTGGAACACACACTTGGATATGTATGAGGATATGATAGATTTTGTGTAGCGAGATGTTTGATTAATGCCTGCTGGTGACTGTTTATGGTATCATTGTAATGTCCATATCTTGATGATGTTTCAATGTTTTTGATGTCTTTATTGCGAAAGCAATTTGTGCAAGTGTGATATTTTTGCCTTGTGTGTAATAAAGAAGATTAGGGGTAGTTGATAGCTGCTGGAGAGGAGTGGCTGAAATTTTGTTGCTGTGGTGTGGAGTCTCTTGAGGCCTGTTTGGTTTGCATTTTCATTTCCTGTGTTCATTTTTTATGATTTTTGTTTTCAGAGTTTTATGAAGGAAATAGTAAATACGGGAAATGCAGGAAGCGGGATTTTATTGTTTCCACTGTTTTTTACTATTTTCTTCGTAAAATCCTGAAAGTGAAAACGGAAAATACAGGAAATGAAAAGGGAGTACAAACTGACCCTTAATTTTTTCCCTCCTAAATGTTTGTGGCCTAGGAATGTACCCATTCGCCGCTGAGACAGTGGCTGCTATTGTGGTGTCTGGCAAGAATGTATCTTCTTCTGGCCTTTTTGGCCCCTAAATCGAAGAAACCTTAGTCTGTGTGGCCAGGTTTTTGCTCTTCCTGCTGCTGTCTGTACCTGTTCAGAATTTCAGTGCTTTGGCACTTTTCCCATCGGTCACTTTCCATGACTCCTTGTCTGGTTGGATAGCCTTTTGAATATATGTTTTCTTCTTTCCACCACCACAAGTCAACAACTCATCCGGAAAGCAACATTCATCGATGTTGTGTTTTTGGTAATTTGTGTCATTGTCTTTGTTTTTGGTAATTGGCATTGCTGTCCTTTCTTTGGTGGTGCGGCTGAATAGGTTTTATCCTGTTATAACCTTTTTAGTAGATAAATGATAAATGTGTCTTAAAAGGTTAACTTTTGAGCATTGAAACTCTTTTTAGTTTGTTTGTGATGTAAATTTTAAAACTGTGAGTATTAATATATCTTTCTTTTCTTTTTTTCTTTTTACCAAATTTTTGAAGCACTTTCATCATAACCACTAATATTATCCTGATTGTTTATGGTTTCCTTTTATTAGTTCACAAGATTGGAAGGCAAGACTAAAGATTCCTCCAGCTGATACACGCTATAAGACTGAGGTATGGTTATAAATACTGTTATCTTATGCTTTGAGTGATTGGCTATATGCATTTTTAGTCATATATTTTGGTTAAGATAATTGGGGCAGTGCACCTTATTTGTGATATTTGTGATTTTTTCGCTGTTTAGATTTATGAATATGGAGCTGTTATTTGACCCATTAATATTTTATAACATATGAATGTTTGTTGAAGTTCATTATGGTCATAAAATTTAATTGGCATCTTTTTGGTTGGCTGATGTCATTTTTAGTGCCCTTACTCCTATGCTCTATTAGCATAAATTGAGATTGCTTTTTGGTAGTTATTTAGAGTGCAATCATACTTGCAGAAGTATATGAACTGCTTCAACTATTTATCCTTAGTTAAGAAATTGAGATGAGCTGAATTTTTCTTCTCCTAACCGAGCGTGGCATTTACCCTAAATTAAGTGCTGGACTTCTGACTGCATTTTTTTTTGGCATATTTACATGATTTTTTAATATCTCCTTGAAAGACATTATGATACCATCTATGGAGTTGTTTAAGCTGCTATGATTATGGGGTTTGAGGTCAATAACTTCTGCAATTTTTTTTCTGTTGATCTTGATCTGCTTTCGTTTTGTTTTCCAGGATGTGACAGCAACGAAAGGAAATGAATTTGAGGATTACTTTTTGAAGCGAGAGCTGCTTATGGGAATATATGAGAAGGGTTTTGAAAGGCCTTCTCCTATCCAAGAAGAAAGCATTCCAATTGCTCTTACTGGTAGTGACATTCTTGCAAGGGCTAAAAATGGAACAGGCAAAACTGCTGCATTTTGCATTCCTGCATTGGAAAAAATTGATCAGGATAATAATGTTATTCAAGGTTTGACTTCCTCCTCTTTACAAGATTCCCACAAATTTAGTTGAAAGGACTGTGCATGTAATGAGGTTTCAGTTCCATAAACCTTTCTTTCTGTTATGTTGATGCTGATTGTGAGTAGTGTACTTCTTTTAAAAGGATAAAGGGAAAGAAAATTGAATTTGCAACAGTTAATGCTCAGATGGTTAGTCTGAATGATCATTAACAACCTGGCTTCAATGGGCATAAAAATCGTTTCCGTATTTGTTCTTGGCATCTTGTCCTGAAAGATTCTTTAATGGTGAGCATTGAGGGTACTTGGATTGTTTGTAATCTTCATCAATCATAGTAACTTTTCTCCTTTGTTGCCCATGGATTTAGACCTATGGTTCACTGTAGGCTGATCCATGTTAAGTTCTAATTTTATTTCTCTTTCCTAATTCTCCACTGCACATTTGGTTATTTTAAGAGCAATGAGAACAAGTTGTTCCTAAGAAAACTCTCTTCTCTACTTATAAAATATTTAATTTTGAAAGTTCTTTGAACAGACTGATATCTTGTTGATGAGTTGTCATTTCACTGGAATAGTTATTTTAGACGTGGAAATGAATTCAGATATTGCCAAAGTTGGTTGAAACTTGAAATACTAGTTGTAGTTGTTGGTTGGGGTTGTTGATGCATGATTCAAAGTTCAAATCCGTAGGCTCTACTCATGTTCTGACTATTTTCATCGTTTTTTCCATCATGCAGCTGTTATTCTGGTTCCGACACGGGAGTTGGCTTTGCAAACCTCTCAAGTTTGTAAAGAGCTTGGAAAGCATTTGAAAATTCAAGTTATGGTTACAACAGGTGGTACAAGCCTGAAAGATGATATTATGCGCTTATATCAGCCAGTTCATTTACTAGTTGGAACTCCTGGAAGAATATTAGATCTTGCTAAGAAGGGTGTGTGTGTTCTGAAAGATTGCGCAATGCTTGTTATGGACGAGGTAAATACATTTAACCTGAATTTCCTCATTTATGGCTGAGAAGCATGAACTGTTTGAGAAAGTTGCATTGCATATTTATTGAGGTTTTAGGAACAGTGGTAGGAAATGTCAGATCTTATTGGGCAAGTATGGTCTGATTTGCAGCAATGTTTCTTAAACTTTTTGACCTGATTTGCTAGGATTAGACATCTGTTTCCTAAATTATGTCATGTTATGAAAGCAAAAGCCTGTGTTTTTTGCATCTAGTTTACATAGCAAATTATCAGCACAAACATATTTTCATTTCTATCCTCTGCATCTTCATCCCATGACACTTATTAACATTAATGTCTTTAGTGGTAACAGTTGCTTCTGAAGTTATGGCTTTACATTGCTCTCTCTGTTTCTCAGGCTGATAAGCTTCTGTCACCAGAGTTCCAACCTTCTGTACAGCAGCTGATTCATTTTCTTCCTACAAACCGTCAAATTCTGATGTTTTCTGCAACATTTCCTGTTACTGTTAAAGACTTCAAAGATAGGTATCTTCAAAAGCCATATGTCATTAACCTCATGGACGAGCTAACTCTGAAGGGTATCACACAATATTATGCATTTGTGGAAGAGAGACAGAAAGTCCACTGCCTGAATACTTTATTTTCTAAGGTATGATTTTTCTGTCATGGTACTCTGTATTTTCTTGTTTGCTGGTTCAGTATGATGTTGATAGTAACAATAATGAGGATTTATATTCCAGTTGCAAATAAACCAGTCGATTATCTTCTGCAATTCGGTGAACCGGGTTGAACTCCTTGCCAAGAAAATCACTGAACTCGGGTATTCGTGTTTCTATATTCATGCAAAGATGTTGCAAGACCATCGTAATAGAGTATTTCATGACTTTCGGAATGGTGCATGCCGAAATCTTGTTTGTACTGGTATGTTGCTGACTCTCTTACTCCTAATTATAATGAGTCTTTGTCAGTTGATTGGGAGTGATGCCTATCCACGCCAATATATGACTCTCGAATAATATGTAGTAGTTTTTTTGTCTGTTTCCTTTAATTTCTGCCAATATCTCCATTCATTTTATTTTTGAAAATCAGTTCTAGAATGATAGTATATACTATTTATCTTTAGTTTATGATAGGAGACTGTAGTTAACAAGTCTATGATAGGAATTTTGAAGCATGGGTACTCCAAAATGGCTGCCATCCCGTACCTGGTACCGGTACTTGTTGGGTTGTTGGGTACTTTGGGTACTTGTTAATCAATAATTTCAATAAGTAAATGTTACTTAAATGCAAATTAATCCTTATAAAATATTAAAGTTTGCAATTAAATGAATTAAACTACTATTTTATCCCTTCAAATCTCATGTTTTTTTAATATATTTTTACTTGAACATCATAAGAAATTATTTATTTTATGGTATAATTATTTTATTAATTATAATTTTATATGTTTATATAATATATCTTCCCGTACTCGTACCTTAATTTTTGGAAAATTTTCATACCCTGTACCCATATATGTACCTGGTAGAGGTACCGTACCCATATCTATGCAACATAGGATAGGAAGAATAAAGGTGGGATGGCTTTAGTAAATCATGCCCAGTTCAGCTGTATTACAATTTACACACGTAGTGACATTATGAGTCTGTTAGGGGAGTAGTTTGTCAATAAATAGGAGGACAAGGGTAGACAAAAGTCAGTTAGTTTGTTGAGAGTTTGTTGTATGAAGATATATTAATGATAATGTAAGTTAATTGTTAGGAATCTCTAGTTTGATATTATATATCTGCTTAATTGAACTCATGTTTATTTTATTGTTTTTTTTAGTGAATGTAATAATCCTAATAACTAAAATTTTCATTTTTCTTGCTGTGAAAACATGCAGATCTTTTCACTAGGGGAATAGACATTCAAGCAGTCAATGTTGTTATTAATTTTGATTTTCCCAAGAATTCAGAAACTTATTTGCACAGGGTATACTTGATTTCTCCTTGCTTCCCATGGAATAATGCATTTTCCTTGTTACTGGTTTGAAGTTCTAATGGATGTTCTGCTGATGTTCAGGTTGGCCGCTCAGGGAGGTTTGGGCACCTTGGTTTAGCAGTGAACTTGATCACTTATGAGGATCGCTTTAATCTGTGCGTATTTTACAGTTAGTTAATTTCAATGGTACTTGCTATTAGTTTCTGATGTGTTGGCCCTTTTTGTTCAGATATAGGATTGAACAAGAACTTGGAACTGAAATAAAGCAAATTCCGCCACAAATTGATCAGGCGATTTATTGCCGGTAACTGGTGATAACTACCGGGGTTGTGTCTACAACCGAGGTGAATAGCAATGGTAAGTGATAGAAATTTATTCTTATTTATGCTGGGTATCCTGGATTCTTTTAAGAGTCGTGATCTAAATTTGGAGATGAATGTGTAAGGGGAAAAGCCTGCAAGTTGGTTTCACATGGAAGACTTTAATGTCGTCATTAATTCTACTCTGGAAAAATAAGCACGTAATAACCAGCCAAAAGATATAGCTTTATTAGTTGTCTTTTAATGGTAGTTCAGCTTTGATATATCTTCTGATGATTTTTTGTTAAAATTTATTTAATGAAGCATTGTCTTATGGACACCTCATGTTTGATAATTAATAATTGCTATTTAGTGTGAAAAGCTGATTATATCTTCAAGTTTGTGTATTCCTTCTGTGAAAAGCTGAATAGCAGTGTTTTTGTCCCAACTGTTAGTTGCTGGTTTGTCACTTTGTCCTCCAAGATTCAAGTTGTGTAGTTGCAGTTGCTTTTGCTGATCAGTGTGGTATCTTCTTTTACAGGTTGATGTGACTGTCATTCAAGGTGGTGCTTATGCTCTGGCATGACAGGATGAACTATGAAAATTGGGCTATTTTCTTGGACCCTTTGTTGAATGCTTTTTCATTAATTTCTGGCTTTGAGACCCCTGAAACAATATTAGGACCTTCAGAAAAGGTTAACTTTTAACTGCCTGATATTTGCAGGGTCCAGTTTGGGTTTCCGTTTATTTACATTTGCAGATGTGTTTGTTACTAAAATTAGTGCTGTAGTTTTTTCGTTGAATGGTTTAGGATTGTACCTTGGTATGAATAAATGATCCCTATGGCACTATACTGTGTAATGCCATTGTGGGTTCTTTTGGAGATTGTAGTTTTTGAAATTTTCAACATCTGCCATTTCATGTCATGTTTAGATGTTACGAGTCATGGGGATGCTGAAACGGACGTGTTCATGGAAGTATTCGACACTAGTGAAGCAGCATTGGTAGAATGCACGACATTTCCAAGTGTCAATTTATTACTTTCTGAGTAAATTTTTTTTATTCTAATATTTTCAATTTGACATTAATTTAATTCTAGTGAAATTTTACATTAATTTAGTCTTAATATTTTTAATTTTAATATTAATGTAGTCATTTTGTTTTAGATTTCAGCTTTAGATGAACAACTAAATTGATGTTAAATTAAAAATATTAAGACTAAATTGATATAAAAGTTTTTGTTAAAATTAAATTGATGTCAAATTAAAGAATGTTAAAAGACTAGGAAGATTGTTTACTCATACTTGTGCATATGGTTTCCTCTTATAGGAGGAAATCCTTTTCAGTTTGTCAACTATCCTTCAGTGGCGTTTCAGTGGAAGAGTGGTGGATTAATTTTAAAAATGAAGAGTACGTTTTGTCTGTGAAAATATTTTCTATTTTTATTTTTCGAAAAGGATTTTCATTTTCAGACTTTCAAAATGTGAAACTGTTTTTGTTTTAAAAGAGTAGATTTTATTTTCAGAAAGTGAAAATAATAAAATTGCTTTGTTTATTTTCATCATGCAATTTTCAAAACCAAGAGTGCAGTACTTCTTGATATGATACCTCCGAATGTTTTCCCAGGCTATGCACATTGCTTGGTATGCCTATTGCTACACAAATAAATCCGGAGTCCAACCATGAGCTCTGAAATCACTAAACAAATATTTTCATTCTTATTCAATCACATTTTTGTTCTTATTCTTCCATACTCACTCTTTTTTTTTATTCTTTGCACAATTTACATTCAATAGAAAACAACCTAAAATCAGAAACTTGCAAAGAAAAGCACGTAGACTATATCATTCTAATTCACTTATTCGTTCAAAAATGGAACATAACACAAGTAAGTTCATGTAGAATCAGAACTAACTAATAGCATTGCAAAATCAGAACTACTTAATAGAATTCATATTCATTTGTTCATTCAAAAATAAGAAACTAACCCAAGTAATCTTGCCAAGCCCCAAATTCCTCATTCCTAAGACCTCCATGGAATTAATATCTGGGTCATTCTCTAATTCTCAAACAAACATACAAGTGTTAATTGAAAAATAGAGAAAAAAGCAAACATAGAACAAGTTGGAGAAATTAACTCAGATTACTCAAACTTCTCGTCATCACTCAATATATACCAAGACCCTTCAAGCCCCATCTCTTCGTCAGTCTCTTCCAGCTGATTCATTAGCGACAATGTCATCGATCGCCCCTACACCTTCGCCTCCCTTGCCGAAAACACCCTCCTCGTCTTCACCGGCGCGTTGTCCTCCTCCCCCCGCTCATCTTTGTCAAAGCTATCCTAGAATGTCACCATGCCCCCCCCCCCCCCCCCAAAAAAAAACCAATACGGCTCCGACATTAACAACATGGTGGTGGAGTTTTGCCACGAAAGTTGAGGTTGGAGGGCATAGCTGACAGGGCAGGTTTGGTGGGTTCGCCAGTAATGAAGGGAGCATCGATCAAGAAGGCATAGTGGGTGGAGCTCTGCCGAGTGAACTTGGGCTTGGCCGTCGACGAAGAGCTGCTAACGTCAGTGGTGGTGTCGAGGTTGTCAAAGTTGGTTGGTGCGAAGAGCCATACCTTTTCAGGGTGTTTGGAAACCCTGAAATTTAATTCTTTCAAGAAATTGAATTGAATTCCATTGTTTGGAAATAACTTAAGTGAAGGAATTGAAATTCCACGAAAATTGAAATCCAATAAAATTAAAGAATTGAAATCAAACCCAACTGGGTGCGATTTGATGTGGGAATTGAATTCCAACAAATGAGAATACCAAAATAACCTCAATTGAATGTAGTGTTTTTATTCCTAACCTATTAATGAAGGATAAAATAGTAAAAATAATTAAATTAATTCATTTTTAGACTCATTCCAAACTAAGGAATTTGATTTAATTTTTTAATTTACTAACTCATTTCAAACATAAGAATTCAATTCAATTTCATCTTATTAAAAGTTTTCAAATGCCCTGTTGTGATCTACCTGTTTGATGGAAGAGCGATTGTGTTTCAGTGAGGAAGAAAGAAGTTGGTTATAATTACAATATTGCCACCGTCTTTTGAGATGAAAATATTTTCAGTTTGTAAAACATACTTGGTTGTAAACGATGAAAAGGTGAAAATCACATTTTCATATTTTCAAAAAATTTGAGAAATATTTCCTAACAATATTTTCAGTAACATCAAGCCAAACATATTTTTAACTCCATTTCCTATTTTCGTTGAAAATGAAAATGGAAAACATTAAAACCAAACACGCTCTTATGTTTCAAAACCCTTTTTGCCTATGTTATTTGAGAGGTGTTATTGCTTATGAGAAAATATAACAGGCCCCAATTTACTTGTATTTTTAGGTAAAATGAAAATTGAGGTGGTTTTGTTTGTGGATTTTATAAAGTCAGTGATGGTTTTGAAAGTTTTCATGACGTGTTTTTCAAATCTGGGTTATAGCTCTTAAAATTTAAAGGAGTAATATAACTTTTTGTTAATTTAGGGTTCTAATTTTAAAATAATAATTTTAAAATATTTATATTTATTGTAATAATTTCTAGTTATAAGAGAAATGCTATAATATATTTATCAATTCTTTTTTGGTGGTCTATTTTGATTGAAAATAACTTTTTCAATAATTTACTAAGTAGTATTATTGTGGTTTTTTTTTCGAAAGACTAGTTTTAAGAAGTCTACAGAGTTCAACAGTTCTAAAAAAGTGATAGTATTTTCAAATCTACCTTAGTGATTGGCATAAAATTTGATAGTATAAGAGATCAAAGTCAAAATTTGATATAAATAAGGGTCTAAAGTGAGAATTAATCCAGTAAAAATTTTCTCCACTTGCAATATAGCTTTGCTTTCTTGGTATGGTGGAGAACCGCAAGGAAACATTTTTAAGTAAATACAAGTGGAACATTTTATTTTTGCATACATTCACAATAAAGTTAGTGAGCCTTGTAATTAAGTAAGTATATCGTAAATAAAGTTAATAAAATTCATTTTTTGTAGTTAGTGTGTGTAAACGTTAAGTGTTAAACTCGTGTTTATATGAAAATTTATAAACCAAAGTAGACTAAGGAAGGTCTGACATGGACTGATGAATCTTGCAAGTGCACAGTGACAACATTTCCATCCGCAAAATATGGATTGATGCTGGAGGGCAACCTCTGCGCACTTGTTCATTTTACTACTGAGTCTTGTAACCATGATAAGAGCCTGATGTTGCTGTTGCCGTGGTGTTAAAGGAAAGTTACGTCAATTTCACCAAACAGAGTACTATTAAAGAGGTGAATTAAACTATCAAATTTGACATGAAGCTTCCATTTTTGAATCACAAGTCTCCAATCTGAAACATAAATCTCCTCGAGAGACCTATGTCAAGCAACAAGACTTGTCTAGGAGTGGAGGATTATTCCCTAGCTAGCCGTCAAAGTAGAGTGTGTTTTCCCAATTGGAATTTCTCATGTTCTCATGTGAAGAGAAGAAAATTGTCCAAATGTATTAAAAATTGACTAAAAAAAAAATATTACAAATGTAATGTTGAATAAATACCAGCCCCTCCAAGCCACATAATTCTGATTTAATTGCTGATGAAGTGCATGTACGAATTTCTTGCAAGAACTGAATTTCCTCGAGTTGAAACTCAAGTTGCATGAACTGCGGTTCTAAATCCAACCATCCATAAAAGCGTCTCATAATTTAAATGGTCAAAAATCTCATGTGAACTTTCGAATTTTAAAAAGAAGATATTTTGATAAGGAACTAAATTAGAGATTTACTCCTTTTTTGTTTGTTTGTTATTACATATTGTACTACACATGTTCACGGCTAAGATACCCCGCAGTTCGGTGAAAACTGTGTAGAGGATCTGATCTCGATCCTGCTACCCAATGCTGTAGTTTTTCTCCATCTCTTTCCGCGTGTTTTACCATTTTAACCCGTTAACATGTGCAGCCATGTACCTTGTCCATCTCAACTTTCAATGCTCTTATCAACTACGATATTCTATTCCCTTTAAAATATCTATTACTTTAAGATAAAATAATTTTTCAAAATACTCTTTTCTTATATAATATCTATTAATTTAGAACAAATATAAATATTTTAAAAAAAATACTATCTTCATTTGTTATTAATAATTGCTATCCATAAACCATAAAATTTTGATACACTAAAAAAATTAATATATCTAGCTATGTGAGAGCAACTATTTATAAGAAATGAAGGAAATAATATTGATAATTGAGAAAAATGTATTGAATAGACTACTATATCCCTATATATTAATTAACATAGCATGGTATTCAAGGCTAATATTGAATAGAATATTTTGAAAATGTGAAATTAATTAGAGTAGTATTAAAAAAAATTAATACTTTATTAAAATGTGAAATTGACAGATGTTATGAAATATGATGTTGTCAAAAGATGAACAGATATTCTGTAAGGCAGAGAGTATTTGTCAATTTTACATTCTAATAAAGTATAATTGTTTTGTTCGAATAGTACTTTTGAGTAATTAATTACCATTAGTGTAACATTTCATTTCTAACTATTTGATGATATGATCCACAATTAATGATAATTATGATATACTCAATTTGTTTTAGAATATCTGTCAACTTTCAAACAAAATTATCTTTCAAAATATAATATCTATGAATTTCATATTCTGATAAAGTAGAATTTTTTGTTCCAATAGCACCCATGAGTAATTAATGACTATTAGTGTAATATTTTATTTTCAACCATTTGATGTGCTCCACAATTAATGGCCATTAGGATATATTAGTCCATACACTATAATTTTGTATATGAATACTCAAATTACCATATTATTTATCATATTTCTTAGTACTCATGTTTGTTTAAATTTGACAAATATATTGTAAGGGATGGAGTATTAGTTTATATACCATAATTTTATACAAAAATATTTTATTACTATATTATTTATCATCTTTCTTAATATTTATATGTATCTAAATTTAATGGATATTTTACAAGGGAATGAATACTATTTGATATGCTCTTATGATGGATTCGTTCTACTATTTGGTATATATGCTTTTGTACCTTGTCATAGATTTTAACTTCCATCTATCTCTTTTTTATTTTTTCTGAATAAAAAACAAATACTATGAAGTTGATCGTGGTTGATCCACAGTTTCTTTTAATTTGGCCAGGTATTTAATATAAACTTTGCAAGGGTTTCATAAAAAAAAACTTTGCAAGGTGAAGGACTTTGCTTACTTATTTCTTTTGTTTTGGGCAATGAGGATATATGCATATAATTGTTGCTGAAGTGGTGCATGGTAGGTAGGTTTTGCTGTTCCATGAATGTGTTTGAATTCTCCTTGAACCGGTTAGAATCTAGAATATTTCATGTGTCATTTTATTACAGTTGATTTATAATAGATTGAATGGTGACGATACTCATACAAATTAATTAGTAGTGTTTACATGAATTAATGTGTGCATGCTCTTTACATATTTCCATGCAAATTATTTATAGATGAACACTTTAATTTCAACGTAATTTTGTATAGATTTAATTTTTATGTAATAGAAAAAAATTATATAAACATTTAATAATATAATATTCTGTTATTAAAAGTATTAGGTTTTTATAATAATTATTTTAAGATATAGTACGAGAACTCTTTTTACTTTCAATAGTTGACATTGAATTTTTATTTTTTTATATATTAATAAATTGAATTAGTAGAATATATGTCACAATGTTATCCACAAATAAGTATAAGATATTGATATTCTTGAAATTTATAAAAATATCAGAAAAACCCTTTATTTTAAACATTATAAATACCAATCAACTGATCATATAAAGATTTTACTTATCTAATTAGGTTGATAAATAGAAAAAGTTGGTTTTCTTTTGATACTTCATCCTTGCATTGAAAGCCAAATATTTATTTTATGACGAAAAAAGGTAACCAATCTCGAAATGGGTAATTGCACCTCCCAAAAAATATATGAAGAATAAAATATTCATGTGGAGCGTTATATTTATTGCCCAAAGAATCGACGACAAGCATTGCATTATGTGGGCCGTTTTATTTGACTACTGTTTGTATTTTATGTTTTTCAGGCTACACTCCAGTACAACTTTATGCTTTACAGTTTACAGACAATTATTTTTCAATATAAGATTCATATCAATTTTTTTTATATTTATTTTATTAAATTTTTAAATTATAGTTACAGCTGTAGATATTTTTCCGATGAGTTTTTCATTCAAATAATAAAAGATATATATGCATCCATTTCATATTATCAATAAAAAAAAATGACCGAATTCTTTTTAAGTAAAATTTTTAAATTATTTTGTTATATATAAGTTTTTATTATTGATTAAATTTCTGTGAGATTGAAGCTAAATTTCACTTTCTTAATCTATGATAAACATCTATGCATGATAACTAAAATTTTTACTTCAAAAATGCTCCCTTTTAAACCAGAAAACAATGCATCAACCATGAGGGTTATGCTTGATGGCTACATAAGCTAGGTCAAACAATGAGCCAAGCTCGTTTGGCAAACCAATTCAGAGCCACATTGCCTTCCACTATAATAAAGGCAAAATTACAAGCTTGAAAATAAGACATAAATTCTCTGACATAAAAAACTAGTCCCACATTTAAGAAATCTCATATATCTCTTTAAGGACAAATTTTTGTAAGGATTACATATATGTGTTTCATGTTGAATGACAGAGTGTTACTTTAACTAAAAATGAAAATTAAAATGATTCACAATGAAAATATTTTTCTATTATTAAATACAAAAACATATTTACATGGGACTCTAGAAATATTTAAAAATTTCTCCTCTTTACAAGTATTCTCAGTTACTCCATTGCAATCACTTTCTTTCAAATAAAATTAAGAGCATGTTTTGAAAAAGCTTCCTAACCAAAGATATTGTAAGTCCTTTGTGAAAGTGCTCTGACCTCCAAATTGAGAGATTTTCCAGTGAAAGGGAAGGGTGCAGATTCATAATTCTTTCACACCCTCTAAAAGGTCTGAAGTGATCTCTAACAATAATAATATAAAAAAAATTGTTTTATTTATATGTCACAAGTAATAGTGATATAATATAACTCAGATTTTATAAAAAAAATGATAATAATAATAATAAACGAAGATAGATTTCTTGTAGTCAAGAACAATTGGTGATTTAACATAGGGTGTGGTCGAACGGTAGGAGCTAGTTCACCCTTAACCAAAGGTCAGGGGTTCGATCCCTGCTTTTGGGAATAGAAAAGCTTCCTTGAAATTCACCCCAGAGGTCATTGCCGTCTGTTGTGAAAGAGATTAGTCACCGTTACCGACGGTGGATATCTTCAGAGGTAAAAAAATAAAAAGAACAAGTGGTGATTTCATGTGGTGGCCGTACACTGCATGCCATTAATTGGACCTTTCCATTAATGCTTGTCTTGTGCTGTTCAGTCCTTCCCATTGACATCTCTGTCTGAGCGTCTCACACTGTGCCTTGTGTGTTGTATTGACGGTCAATCCTAGCAGCATTACCATCTTTCTTCTTCTTTTTTTTTTTCGCCATTAATGCGGTCATTATCATATTCACTGCATCTGATTCTCTCTCTCATTTTTCTCTGCTGACCCAAAGATCTCATAGTATTGTCTAGTAGAATTAAAATAAAAATAGAAAGTGTATTACATGTATGTATTGTATGTGTACATGTATATGATACGTGAATAATTTGGGAGTAATAGGAATATAGAGAATAGGAGTAAAGAGTAAAAAGAATTGAAAGAAGTGGCAAGAGAAAATAATTTTTTTTTTTAACTTTTCATTTATCACTCATAATATATGAGTGACAATATCCCTATTTATATTCAAATTATCTTCCCCCAGAATGTATGTATTCTACACTTGTTTACATGTTTAAATTAAGGCTTTTGTTTAGTCACTTCATTTGTGAAAGCAACACTATATTGTGTTTTAAAAAGTAGAGGGGAAAAAAAAAACCCTGATACAAAGCAACACTCCATTAGAATAAAATAAGCCTTCCGTCAATTTTTTTTTTTATTAATGATCAATTAAATGATAACATAAATCTTTAATTATTCCTATCAAACTAAATTACATATCATACATTTCCTCACAAATCTTCATCTTTCTCTTGACAAAAGAACCATTTTGTCTAGTTTTTAAAAATGTAAAGGACTAATTTGTCTGTTTTTACTCCTTATGACTATTTTATCCCATTTAAAAATCCTTAGAGATATTTTGGGGGTTTACTCTAATTTATTTTAGCTATGCGGTATTTATACAAGTGATATTGATTTTTTTAAATATATTATTTATTATATGATAAAAAGGAAACCATATAGTATAATAAATTCATAAATTTAGAGGAGATCAGTGTAATAATTCTATAAATTCAAGATCTCTTGAACAATTTTACAAATAGAGGTGAGGAGAGATAAATTTTACCAAACCTCAATCAAGATTAATGTAATTTACCCAAAATATATTGTTACAGAATAAAAATAAAAAATATTATATTGAGAATGTTTATAAAGATGTTAAAACAAGCCGGCCTACATCCGACTATTCATTTTAGGTCGGGTCATTTTGTCCTGTGTTAGTTTCGGAATCAAAAAATGCTCGCCTAGTGATTCTATTCGGGTCACAAGCTAGTCTATGGGCCAATAATTTATTTTTCACTTGTTCACTTTTTTTTTAATAAAAAACTTTATAATTCATTTGAAAAACTAATGGATGAAAATGTAAATTTTGTTACCTGTACGTCACATTAATCTATAAAAACTAGATAATTCATATTATTCTTTTAAGCATATATTATTACTCAAATTAGCCTATTAAAAATAATTTTGACTCAAATTAGTTTGATAACTTATCAAAATTTATCCACCAAAACTTAACATGATTCATAATTTATAAAATCAAAAGACTAACTAACCAAATTTTAAACTTCAGAAGTTAAAATGATTCACCTATGCAGCTAAGGGATAAAAAATAGCATTAACTTATAATCATACTATAAATACGTGTAACATATTAACTTTCTTTTATACACCAAAAAATACACTCTTTTGTTTTTTTCCTTCAGCATAGAAGACATACCATTTAACTCTTTTCTTGTTTGTGCACGTTTTACTCTCAATAATGATAATGATTCATCTTTTCAATACTATTTTATTGCACGCACATTTATTGCATAAGGCCAGCTTGAATAGTGTTGTCTCCTCAAATAGCCTCAGATAAAGATCATGTACACTGATCTTCTGAACATTTTAAGTCCTTCCTTATTTATTTCATGCTCACTTTGAGGCTTCAAGTGTCTTCTTGCATATTTCTAGTGACAAGAAACCAGCAGAAGAATAGTCCAAAAAGTGTGAACTCTTAAAGGGTGTTTCTGCATTTTTTTTTTGTTTATGATCTTAATTTACCTTGTTATTATTGTACTGTGGTCGTTGGTCTTGTTTGAGAGTTTATAAAAAAAAGAATGGGAAGGGCACCATGTTGTGAGAAGACAGGGTTGAAGAAAGGTCCCTGGACAGCTGAAGAGGATGAGATTCTTGTTAATTATATCAAGAAGAATGGTGGTCATGGAAGCTGGCGTTCTCTCCCAAAGTTGGCAGGTTTTGATGCCTTTAGTGTCCTTCTCTTGTAACAGTCCTTGGTTTTGTTTGTGTGTTGAAACTTGAAACTAAACATCAACAATCACTTTTCTAACTTCCTCTGGTTTTGTTTCACTCATATTGTAATAACAATGCTGCTTTTTGAAGCTACCTTTCCATTTATTTGAAGCATATTTTTTAAGGGACTATTTATTTAATGAAAACTATTATATGTAGTACACCACACTATAGAGTAAGTTTCTTTCAACAATGTTTTTGTTTTCATACATAAAACTTGATATCTTGGATGAAAACAAATATCAAACTGATTGAATCAACCAAATGTATTACTATGGTTATATACCTTTATCTTTTAGTAGGTGGAAAGTTTTAAGTTTTACTTAGAGCAACTTTTATTTGAAATCGGCCGTAATGGGTTGTCTACAAATACTTTTTTGCTGATAATTGTGTTATTAAGGTTTATTATATTCTACCATTGAGTTCATTAAAACAATTCAGGGCTAGACAAAGTTCCTATCTCTGGCTATCCAATCCACGTCATCGTACTTTGCTGCCTTTGTTCCACATGCTGGTTGAATAGGAGCTTAAGTATGGGAATATGGAAAGGAAAGCATAACCATAAATTTTTGGCCGCTTACTTTGAGTTTTCAGTTTTCATTATTCTAGTTTTTCAAATTTTGTGAAAAAAACACTAAAAATTCTAAAAATTACAATTTTTAATTTTTAATATTTCCTTAATAAAATCTTCAAAATCGAAAATAAAAATTGAAACTAAAGTGCCCTTAATTGTTGAAGGCTATGTTTGTGTGTTGCTCTCCTCTTGTCCTGTTTATATAGACCGCCAAAGCTTCATTTTCATTAGATTTTTTTGTTGCAGTTAAGCTAGCCAAGTGCCAAAACACTTCTCTCCAACCATTTGGAGATTTTTCCTCTCACAAAGTTCTTGCTCTTGTACATTTCCTTTTGAAATGGAATTGTATTGTTACAACTGGAGAATAATTGGCCATTTATCTAGCTTTTAAACTTTGATGAGTTTGCAAAGATTACGAGATATTTCTTTCCTTTCAGGTCTTCTTCGTTGTGGTAAGAGTTGCCGGCTTAGATGGACAAATTACCTTAGACCTGATATTAAACGTGGTCCCTTTACACCTGAGGAAGAAAAACTAGTCGTACAACTTCATGGCATCCTTGGAAATAGGTACTTGTCGTTTTGGTTAGTTTTAGTTTCAGCTTGTACTTTACTTCATTGAGCCAAGTGTTAGCAAGAGTCCGCTGTAGAATAGTCTAGTTTTTGTGTGATGACTCTCAAAACCAATTTCATTATTTGTCAAATGTAGTCCAAAACTCAGTTGATGGTAGATGTTTGGGAATTCGAAGTTTTGATCTATTAGATTGTCTTATGGATGCATAGAAGAAAAATTCAGGTCCTCAATAAAGTGTGTAGGGTCCAGAAGTAAGGTAGTATATTATGAACAAAACTGAGGGGGCCCACTCTTATTATGCAAAAACTCCCTTACATAGAATCATATTAGGTGAATGGTGAATTTCTATGTGTGATTATTAAGCTCCTTTGAAACATAAAAATGACCATTATGCTAATAGAATGACTTCCACAGTTCCACTTGTTTCCTGAATCAAGACCATGAAAGACTTTGTAGACCCTCTAACAGTTGAACCATACAATGTGGGCTCCAAACTATTATATTCATTGTATTTATATTTCCGTTAATAACTACATGTCCTTTTTCTCCTAAGTTTATTTTAACAGTGTCACACAACAAATGAAAACATGTACACAGGTGGGCTGCTATTGCCTCTCAACTGCCTGGAAGGACAGACAATGAGATCAAGAATTTATGGAACACTCATTTGAAGAAGCGCCTCATAGGCATGGGGCTTGACCCACAAACCCACATGCCAGTGGCCTCTTCATGTTACCCTATTGACAAGTCACAGGCATCTGTTTCCACAAGGCACATGGCTCAGTGGGAGAGTGCAAGGCTTGAAGCAGAAGCTAGGCTCTCAAGGGAGTCATCTTTGTTCAACAATAACCATCCTCCTTCATTTATTGGCAACAACAAAACTGATGATGATTCTGATTATTTCCTCAAGATTTGGAACTCACAAGTTGGTGATTCTTTTAGGAATATTCACAAAGCTGATGACAAAAGTACTAGTCCTATTTCTCAAGGATCATCTTCCAACAAGTGTGGCTCAGTTTCTGCCATGACAAGTGAATTGGCCTCCAACCCTGTTGGATCATTAACCCCAGCAAGCAATTCAAGCAACTTGAAGGAAGATGTGGAGTGGAGCAACTCCAAGTCATCATTAGCTGCTGGTGTTATTCCAGGAGGGTCTGATTCATCAAGCTCTAATGACTTGGAAGACTCATCTGACAGTGCATTGCAGCTATTGTTAGATTTTCCTATAAACAATGACATGAGCTTCTTAGAAGAGAACTATTTTATTAGCCCCCTCTAGTGCATCTGCGGTATTATGCCTTGTAGTTTTAGCATAGAAATAGATCCTCTCATGTGAAACTTTAACACAACCCGGTCATATGTAAATTTTTACTATATTCATTAGATTATGTTTTGTGTCTCGTATGGATATCTTTCCTAGTTTAAGAGTAATAATTTACATATGATGAAGCGATAAAGAAAATTTCAAGTAAGAAAATCTATTCTAATTTTGCTTTTGGTGGACTTTTTAAGACTTGATATTTCTATATTTTTGGCTGAATATTGTGGTTATTCAGCATTCAGTGACAGTACTGGATTTTGATTGTTAGGCTTACTGGGATTAGTAAGTATGAATACTAGTCTGGATTAAAATTATGCTTTAGATGTGATTGCTAGGTAGAGAGTATCTCATAGGAAATGTCACTTACTTCCAACATTCCAACTACTCTATTTTGAGTTTACATACAAAGCGTGATCTAACCAACATTATATTTTTCTTTTAAGGTTCTCAATATTTTCCTTTGATCCAATATCTTTGAAATAGTAATGTTCCTACACTTCTCTACATACCCTTTTGATGATGTGTCCATTTCTTCATTACCCACCTGGTGAAACAATTTTTCGATTCTTTTTCGTTTTTTTTTTTTTTTTTGGTTGTTGCTGCTGCTCATTAGTAGCAGAATAGTATAAGGCAACATTATTTTAAAGTGATCAAAGCATCTTACTATCCTCATTAAAATATAATTTAAAACTTGAACTATTACAAAGGGCAACATCTTCCAAAAAGAGAACAATTCTTGATAATGAAGAGAGAAAATCTGTGACTCGATTATGAAAGTGGTTCTGTTGTGAAAATAAATAAATAAAGAAATAAAAATACAAACAGCATAAAACACTTATTCGAATAAAAAGATCTACAAGCTGTATGCCATAAACTTTGTCTTCTTTCTTTGGATTACTTTTCTTACACACATGAACAACATAAAGAACAAACAAGGAGAAAAATATAGACAAAATTTTATTATTGCTATGAAATCAGACCCCAAAAGCAAAAAACCAAAAACATCAAAAGCATCCAAGGAGCTTCTTTGGAGTGGTCCCAGTTGCACGGTATTTTGCAGCTGTTTCCTCTGCTTTGAGAAATTCCTCACCACGCTTTGCTTCAACCATTGCTCTCTTCTCCTCCGCTTGCTTGTGAATTAAGGCTATCTTGTTCTTCATTTGTTCACCATATTCTGCTTTCTTTTTCTCCAGTTGTTCCTGCTCAAGACCCAAGGGTGTTATAACTAATGTGTTGATATCATAATAGTGCTTGTTTGGTTTATGTGGTGCTACTTCATTCAATTTACGTGTGTCAATAAAACCTGTTCTGAATCGGGAATAAATCTTTTCATGTGAAATTTACGCAACCTAGTAAATAGTAATGTGTAAATTTTTACCATTGATCAACATTTGTCGTCTTGTGTGGACCTTTATTAATCAATAGTAAAAAGTTCTTGACCTTCTCAAGAGCACATTCTAAACTTGCCCTTCGAATGAAAAGACAAAAGAACAAGATAAGGGGTCCTCAGTGGAGAAACCATCTTTAACTTCTGCAGTTAAATTTTGATTATTTTAGACCCCTAGTATTTTGTAGTCTTGTAGTGAAAATAGATAGATCACGCTTTTTGGGATATGGCAAAATTTTGTTCATAGAAAAAGCGTTATCTTTGGTATCTTTCTTCCAAATGTGCTTATTTTCAACAATATAGACATATTTCTTTATTATAGAAGGATTCAATTTAGGGATGCCATAGGTATTTGATACCATGGACAAAAGCAGAAGAATAATTGCATTAAAAGTTCCAAATGTCCGGTAAGTATTCGACAAGAGTGAAGTTAAGACAATTTGTTGGCTCAAAAATAAGTTTTTGGGTGCCAACAAAAGAATATTATCATGCAACTTTCACATCTCTATCATACTGTTTAGACCTTAAAGAAAGGTGTATTTTCCTTGAGTGCTGTGCCAACATGCATCATGAGATCATGTATAATAAAAAAACAATGCCATCATATCAACAAAAGTATTACCTCAATTTTTCTCAGCTTAGCTTCAAGGGCTGCTTTCTTGCTATTTTCCCAAGCACCAACAGCAGAGAGCTGCTTTTGAGCTCTGTGAACAAATCACAGTAAAAAGTTTTAAGAATACTGAACATAAAGACACCGACCCAAAAAAAACATAATTTTCATATGGCACTAGGAATTTGTAACAACATGTCTTCCATATTAAATCACTATATCTTAAAATAGGGGCCTCATCTAACCTTGAAGCATATGAACTTATCAAGGGTTGGGACCTGGGAGGATTATTGTGTCATGCAACTTTATCTATGTAGTACTTACTTGGTAGATTGTCTATTTCCGAGGGAGGGTTCTTTTTGCAATGTAATTTGGTTTTATGCCTAAATGGCAAACAGAAAAAAATAACATCAAAATAAAGTCTTACTTATTTTCTGCTTTAGATTTCTCACTTTCTTCCCATGCCTTCACATAAGACAACCTTTTCTCTTTCTCCACTTCAGCAAGAGCAACATCTGTTGTCCACTGAAGTACATGAGTCACTTGCTTTGGAAGATATATGATACGCAGAAAGAAAAATTGATTGGTGAACCATTATCAATAGAATGGATATTTGAAACGAGGTTTTAATTACAACTAGCATCTGATCAAAGAACAAATATTGATAGGTTAAAGACAATGTAAAACTGAGAAAAGTCAACACTAACCTCTATCAAGGGATGTTTTCTTTTTTACAGGCTCTGGTGCTTCTGTTGACCAAAAGAAAAATGGTTAAGAAAAGCTATGTTATAAAGGGTAACTACATCAAGTGCAGAAGTATTTATGTGGTATTAGATTAAACCAAACAAGTAGAAGAGGTCGTGCACTTGATCAATTACCGGATCATGTATCTAAATGTAAAATATGTAAATACAACAGCAGCTAGAAGTGTTTGCTAAAAGTGCTAATTCAAGTTAAACTAATCTAAGATCATTAATAGTCGATCAAAAATTAGCCTAGAGTAAACTGAGCCAACAATAAATATATCAAGCTGTGTATCGATACCATATAGGAACAAGGAGAAGGAGGCAGAAAATCTTAAATCAACAAGGTTTACCAAAAAAATATTGGTCAAATCATCAATGTTCCCCTAATAGAGAAATGAATTAACAAATGTAAAAAGCAAACTACGTTGAAAATATAGATTTATAGAAGTGATCTAGGCTAGGTGTCAATGCTGGCTTTCTTCAATTATTGGGTTCCAATTTGGTTGCATATCATATCTGCAACACGTAAAAGACATAACTCCTCTCTTAATAATAATAAAAAAGAGGACACAACTATTTAACCCGGAAAAATATTTATTTATTAAGTGTCACTTTCCCTATATCAAATCATCATTTTGGACGCAAAGAAAAACATCATTTGTCAATGCGGACACAAATGGCAAACACAATTATATTTTATGATCACGTGGAGGGCCTAATGGAAAATTTGGAAATCCCTATTGAGACAGAGGAGATATCATTGATTGATGCATATAACAAGAAATGATGTAATATGCCATGTTGAGAAAAACTTACTAAAAAAGTAAGAGTATAAGCCTAAGTTAATCCATATATCTAGGGTCTAATACAGTTTAGTTGAGGCCAAATTTAAATACTACATTTAACCAGATAAACATTTATGCTGCCATAATAAGCATTAAAAAAAAGAGTTGAACCAACTTTTGCAAGCTTAAAAATACAGATCATGTGAGGCCAGGATGGAAACAGAATGCTTACCCAACTAAGACTATACTACATCTTAATCTATAACCTTAAAGGAAAAATGAAACTGGAAAATCATGAGAATCCCATTAAACGAAAATCTGTGAAAAAAGGGGTGAAAAATTAAACATCACCGGTGCAAACAATACTACTAATTCAACTAGACACTAGGTTTAGTACTCCTGATCCTTTCACTCTCCAATTTTAGAGCTTTCTCGGCATCCAAACAGAAATTAAGAACAGTCACAAAACACCAAAATCTAATTTATAGTATCAACCAAAATCAGACAATAAACAATCATGTGAAGCAGCAATTTTCACTATAACCCAGAACTGTTCTCCTGCAAAACAATCAGCACAGGAAGCTCAAAGCACTACAGCAAAGAAAGCTAGGATATGAATGAACAGTAAACTGAACCAACAATACAAATCAAGCTCCACAAATCTTTGATTAAAAGGAAAACAAAAATGAAAAAATAAATTTGAAAAAAATAAATTTCACTCTTAATATACTCCAGTAAGTAATAAGCCTTGTAGCAAAATTAACAAGAACCATGAGCCATAATTTCCACTTCTTCAATTTCCCAACCATTTTTTTTTTCTCATCAACCAACAGCCAATACTCACAACAATCTCACTCAACAGCACAATTCAAAATCAGACAAAACTGTAAGCTATTAGCACGATTTCATTCTTCACACAGTCAAAACCATAATTTGACTGTACAAACTGAGTTACAACTTTCAATTTGTATTACCATACTTAGCAAAATCAAGTTAAATTAGCTTTCATCATAATTTTGTAGTCCAAAACCATAAGTTGAGTAGAAGTGAAAACAAAAAAAAAAACGAAAAAAGCTACTTTTCCTTTATATCACTCTATACATAATATGCATAGCACACACTAATAAAACTCAACACGCCCCATCAAGTTACAATCAAAAAGTTGAAATTTTGAAGGCAGCCCAGAATTCCTTTCAACAAAAAGTTTCAAAATTTGAAGAAAACACGATACTCACTCTCATTCTCAACAACAGCAAGAGCCTTGGTTCCCTCAGCTGCCACCGGCGGTCCAGGCGGCGGAGCCACCACTTTCTTCTCGCCGGCGGCGTCAAGATGCGGCGGCGCCTCCGCCAGAGGAGGCTCAGTGATCACCGGAGCCGGAGCCGGAGCCGAAACTGCGTCCACCTTGGTTTGGACCTCCGCCATAGCTTAGGAGTTAAGCTCGGTTGAAACCGAAAATCAGATATAATAGAGAGGAAAAAAAAAAAAAAGAAGTGTTTTGTTTTTAATGTTTATCTGAAAAATCAAAAGAAAACAGAACAAAAAACAGAACAACGTTGGAGCTAAGCTGAGGTTTCCGTTAAACAAGGCGTGCCTCTTGAACTCCCACGGAGAGAGAGTGTGTGTGTGGGGTTTGAATTTAAAGTGTGAAGGTGCATCGTAACGTGGAATCTTTGCGTGCATGGAAAAGAGAGGATTTTAGAGGCCGTTGGATTTGGGGTGGAGGTATGATCGGACGGTGAATGATGGGTGCCGACAGGTAATACAGGTAATGGTAGTGGGAAGGTGCCACGTGTGTGTTGGATGAGGATGAAACGAATGGAGTTATGTGACAGCAATGCATGCATGGCCATGGGGTTTAGTACGGGGTTAGAGGGTATCTGTGTATAATGATTGAGACTCGCAATTGATAATTAGTTTTTTTAAAAATATTTAGTCAGACATTTAATTTTAATGATGTGTATGAAGAGGAATTCCTAACTTGCGAGCAATACACATAATACATGTTTGCAAGCTCTATGTCATGAGAAGTTTATTCATTATTCTCGGTGATGGATACACTAGTGTGTTCCAAAATCACTTATTTAGACTCAGAGAGAAGAAACGACGGCGTTTCACGTTGTTGTTGCTGTTGTTGTTGTTGTTCGGTTGGTTGGGTCCCACTTGAGATTTGTATTGAGGTGGGGTAGGGTAGGGATGGGACCATGGTTGAGATAAAATGCCACTAGGGAGGACGAGAAGTGACTAGTAATGTCTTGGATTTGGTTGTTCAAAAACATTATCCTCCCTCTTCTCTCAATATATTGCATAGTAGATAGATTCATTTATATATAAAAAAAAAATGGATAGATTCAGCCGGAATTAAATTAATTTAAAATTAGAAATGGATACTAATAAATTGAAAAAAAAAATATTAGACGAGTTGAAAAGATATGCTATGAAGTGTGTATGTATTGTTTCATTGTGAATTTGGTTATTATTATCAAAGTGCCTAAGTTATTTCAAAAGTATGCGAATCCATATAATCAAATAAAAATGTGGATGAGCTCAAATTGAATTAAGGATTCATTTAAATAAATAACTTATTAGCAAAGAATTGTATAGAAGTAATTGTCTAAAAATAATTTATGTATAAGTTATTTTGTATTTAAATATGTATGTAGTGATAAAAATGTTTTTTGGAGTGTTTTAATATATGATTATTGAGAAATCCAATATCTTACCTTTTAAAAATGTATATAAATTACTTTTTAAAAAGTAATAAGCCATATAGTTAAATAGGAAAAAAATCTAAAAAATTGTGATTTTTACTTTCAAAAAAATTTAAGAAATCATAAGCAATATTATTCCAACATATTCCAATTCGAATTTAATACATTATAAAACTTAGTAATTCCGATTAAAAAAAAAATTGGTTATTGATTGGAGTATGAAAAAGATTTGCTGCCTTGTTGTAGATTTGGTTGGGACTATGCAGGTGCATGGGACCTTTCACCTAGACGCTTTATTTACATCATCCTTGGTAGGTGTGTTGCTAGCCTTTTTGTTTTGCATTTTTTAGTTTTTAGTTTTTAATTTTTAATTTTTTACTTTTTTTTATAAAAATTAAAAATTGAAAAAGGGCAAAACAAACGTGCCCTTAGTTTTTCATTCAACTACATGTAATCATAATTTTCGGTCATACATATACACAGAGAGAGTAGCTAGTTTTTTCTAGATGAAGTAATTTATATGAGAGGCCAATGAACCAAGCAAGGTTCGAGCTAGATACAAACTAGAGACTTATTAAAAGAGGGACCATAGAGCGGAGAAATTTTATTTGTGAGGGACCAAGTTTTATTTCTTTGTGAAAGTCATATTTTGAAACATGAAAAATTTCCCGCAAGCTAAGCATTAAATGCCATCTGGAACTAAATGTCTTTGTCTTTAATACATCCCCTAATATGTGTACAATACTAATTTAGTGCAATTTATTAAATACAAGGCTGATATTGATGTTAGTGTATAGGCGAAAATGCTTGGTCAATTTTCCTTAATGTTTCTTTTACTAAAAAGTGATTCTAGGACTTTCTTAAAGTAATTCATTCGGGCTGAGAAATTTTTCAAAGAGTAAATTTCTAACTATAAAACCCTTTGTATATAAATCGTCAAATTTTAAATTTTTAATTAAATATTTAAGAAACTTAACTAATTATTAACTATATTATATCTCATGATTATAAGAATATGAATATGTATTATGCTACGGTAAAAAAAAAGTAATTTCACAGTTATGTAGTTAATTAATTTTTTCATGGATAATTTTCTCTAGTAAAAAAATGCAGAAGTATGCAATATTATAAAGGATTCACGCATATTTTACTTGGGATGCCCACAGAGAAAGCAGCCCATTGCTAACCCATCATAAATGTAAAGACACAAAGTGGATGATTCTTTGACAACTTTCTTAATATTAAAAGCCACTACTATTAACATACTTGATCATTATAATTATTATGAATCATCTCACTCCATCACAACGTTAACGTTGCCAATTACATTCATTTCATTCAAACCAAAAGTGCAAAAAAAAGAAAAAAAAAAAAAGAAAAAAGGTGTTGTCAACTTTTTTTAGTGATCGCCAACAATTTCATTTCTTATTTAATTAAGATAGCCAACATGCTTTATGCGTAATATGTGGCATGGAGAAACAATATTATAAACCATATATTATTATCATTTTTGTTTTGGAGGGGAATTAACGGTATCATTTCATTTCCCTGCCAGTTGTTCTCCCTCACACAGGTATTAATTATTAATAATTTATTAAAAAAATTTAAAAAAAAATAAAATAAAGGTATTTAATGAAGTGGAAAAGTTGTAATTATAGGACGGTGGGTTTGTGTGGTTCCCGCGTATGCACTTTCCACTCATTCCGCCGTGTGTTTTACTACTGCTGTTCCTGTCGGTAACTGCATAATGCCATAATCTGGTCTTCGTCCTGTGCTAGAGTTGGTGACTGACTGAGTTTTCTATCTCCTCTTTCATTGATTGTTTGAGTGAATGTTTGATTTTGATCTTCAAAATAGTGTACGCGTTTTATTTTAATCATTCACTTAAAAAATTTAATCTTTAAAATGGTAAGAGATGGCTCACAAGAATTGTTGTAACCATGGTTCTGAAAATCAGACCGGTTAAATCAAGAACCGACTTGTTATTGGATCTGTCTATGACTAAAAGTCACTTCTTCAAGAACTAGTAGAGAACCGGTATGAATTGCTTGGGAATTGCCAAACCAGTCATATAGTATTTTTTTAAAAGATGCAAAATGATATCATTTTAAATGTTAAAACTCGAGAAAAACAATTTTCTTGCCCCATACTGTGTTGAGCAGGATTGTCTCCTATGAGAAACATGTGGAGGGGAAAAAAAGAAGAAGGCAAAGGATGATTTAAGTTAATTCCAATAGTAGTGTTTATTTGAATTGATTGAAAGATTTTGCTGAACCAGTGCCTTCAATGATAGAAACTTTAGATAGTCTCAATGCATTGAATATATCAATAATTCTAAAACTTTGTTTTTTCAATATAAAATTTTTACTTTGAAAACCTTAACCAGTGCTTATGGTTAGTAAAACCCTTAATTAATTTAAATAATTTAAATAATTTTTTATAATTTTAGGATCTAAATTATATGGATTTCTTCCTAATTTTACAAATTAAAATAAAATATGCGTACAAATCAGAGGTTGACTTGTTGTAGCAACTAGCTCTGACATACATTATTATTATCAGCATACATGCATCTTTGGTTCAAAATGCAGCGTTCAAGCAGTATTGTTTGCTATTCAAAAGAAAACAAAATCATTAACCATGTACTGCCTTTCAAGAAAAAGCATATCACTTTAGCCATTTGCCTTGACTTTATGCCTTTGATTGATAGGAACATGTGCTTATTCTAAGATATGCTCAAACCTTTGATTAACCATGCTACATTTCCTCCTACCCCTTGGAAAGTAACTTGATGAAGATATGAGTGAATAAGATTTTGCCTTTCATTGATGCTAGTTGAAGTCATTAATTTTATCCTTTAGTGACTCAGAATGAAATTTTGATTTTAAAAAATAGGTTTATTTATTATGGAGGTCTCATTGTTTAACTCAATTTTTAGTTAAATTTTTAGAGTTTAAAAATTTACAATCAAGTTTCTATACCGTATAAAAATTTTCAATTAAATTCTTATAGTTTAATAATTTGTGATCAAGTTCATATGCTATAAAAAAAATTTCAATTAAATTCCTATAAGTTAAAAGTTTTTGTTATCAAGTTCTTATATTGTACAAAAATTATTAGTCCCAACTTCAAGAAAATAACTATTTATTATCGATATTTATCATTCGAATGTATCTCATTCATGTATCTTTTGTGAATATTTCATTTAATGTAACATTTTTATAATGGTGGATTAAGATTGAGACTTAGTTGAAAACTTTTGTATAATATAAAAATTTGATTATAAATTTGTACACTATATATAGGGAACTGATTAATTTTTTTTTTATTGTGTAGGCACTTAATTAATTACAATTTTTTAAACTATAAGGACCTCAGGACTAATCAAACAAAATATATTATGTTGAAGGATCAATTTGATGTTTTATTTTTTTTAAGGATTAAAATAGACATCATTGTCCGAGAACAATATATCATCCTCATAGACAGAAAAAAAAAAAAGAAAAAAAAACGCATATTTCAACTTGGTTATCATCAGGATAACACGTGCATGCAGAAGGGGAGAAAGATCGAGCAATTGATCTGTCAATTGTCATCAAATATACCTTATCAAAGCTAGATGTGTATGATTCTTGAAATACGTATGCATAATTAACGTTTATTATATATTGGCACATACAAAATCTTAGCTTCACGTTGTCAAGTGCCAACTAATAAAGGAATTGCCAACTATTTTCCTGAATAGCCAACTACCTTAGACTTAAAGAGTCTCTCCTTTTCGTTGAAGCAACCATGTTATTAATTAACTTCTGTGGTGCTTAATTGTATCAATATATATTTATATATTTATTTTTTATATTATGGGCATCCCTGGCATTAGTCTCCCCTCCAATTTCTCCGTTTCTCATAAGCTAAGCATTATTACTTATTAATAATTGATTTAGACTTTCCAAAGAAAGAGTGGGGTTTGGGGGGACAGCAAAAACAAGTTGGAAAATTTTGTAATTATGAGATGCTCAGGTGTGTTTTCTTTCACTTCCCACCCATTCAGCCGTGTGTTGTTCGCGTTATGCATGCATGGTAACTATTCCCCTTGCATGCGTATGATACAGGTCTTGTTTCGAATATTTTATTCGTTTTTGCTTACTTTAAATCTCAATGGAATCTTATTACATACACAATAAATTTAAATCTTATTACTTTAAATCTTATTACGTACGCATGCAAGGGGAATAGTTATTATATATATGTATGTATGTTAGAAATAAATTTTAGCATTATACAATTCATAACTACTTAAATTCTTAACAGTTGAACTATATATGATGCCCAAATTTAATCCTTACATGTGTAGTGTATATTGTTCTTTACCAACTAACAATATGTTTAATTAGTTTAAATTCTTCTTGTTATAAACTAAGGATGAAAAAGCAAAACATAGAGAATGATTACAAAGAGACCTCTATATATAGATCTGGGGAGTAAGCGTAAATATAGAGTGAATCAGATTACAATAAATTACAGTAAATAATAATCAGATTACAATCAAACTAATTATGCACAAATCCATGTGCTATCGGTTATGGATATTATTACAGATATCATGCTAGCACTTTACATTCAACAACATTGAGAAAATAATCAATACACGTTTCGTTTTGAGAAACATTGTTTCCAAATATTTCAAACTCTACATGGAATCGAAACCTGCAGTGAATTAACTAGGTTTTTTGTCCTTATTTGTCCAAAAAAGATACAAAGCGATAATAGACAAGCATTTTCAAAGCTCTCGCCCCTTTTTTTCAGCGAATCAAAACCCAAATTCTATTGCTTGTTATTATTTTTTCTTGCTAGACTCCTAATATGCGAAGGTCAGGAATTCGGGTCATTATTTTGGATATGGAACGCGAGTGATCAAAACACACCCATATTATTTTTTCAGGGAAATTACATTAGAGGGGTTGGTCGGTAAACAATCCGCTACTTGTGGATACTGACACAAAAAACCGAAAAAAAAAGAAGAAGAAGGAAAGCAATCTACTACCCATGGATTAAGGCCAAGACAAATATATATATAATGAAAGGAAGGAACCTGTTAATGTTTTTAGCTGTTTTTATCACTTTTGTTACTTTAAATTCAATCACTGTACGCCAGCTATGTCCATGGTGACACTCATGTTTTTTAATTACTATACCTCCAATTACTTTTATTACTTTTTAATACTAACACTTGAAACAAAAAAAGATTACTAAAGCACAAATAGCACGTCAGTGCACCAAAGGTTTGTGGAGCAAGGAGCGGACTTCGCTGGCAGCGAATGGTGTTCCGTAGAGCTTTATTTTTTGTTTTTTGGTTCTTTTGGAACATAACCCATTATAAGCGAATATGTTCCCCCACCCACTCTTTTCTAATTACCCCAAAAGTAACATATTTGGATATTAAGCGCCTTTGAGATCCATATGAAAATTAAAAAACCCAGGAATTCCATCTAATTTAATTTGAGCTAAATCAGTGTATTATGAGATAAAATCCAATCATGATAACTACTTTTATTTATAAGGTTAAATATGAAATCTCACATAAGAAGGAGGAGTGTCAAACCTAAACAGTGAATTTTTTTTGCCGTTTTGGTATAAAGCAATGATTTTCCCTTTTTTGGCAAACTATATTCACCTTGAGTGTGAAATTTGTCCTGAATCATTTCTATTTATAAAATTTGTTATAAAGAAATATCTGAGATTATAAATCGAATAATCACATCAGTCTTTTTTGAATTTGTAAAACCTTTATATTGCACCTTCTCTCATTTCCATTGCGCATTGAACAACACATTTAGAATAGATTATTGCCACTCCAACAAATAAAGAGAAGGCAAATGAATTTGGTTGGTATAGAGGCTCCCAGGTCCAACCTCCAAAATCCAACCTATTTTCAAATTTGGGCCTTTCGGGATCCAATAAGGGCCCAGTCCAGTCCAGACCAGTCTCAGACTCTCATCACTCACCAGCCACACTACACATAAGAGGACAGAGAGTAAGTGCAGAATCAATGGCTTCCTCAACCTCAACCTCAACCTCAACCATGTCCATGTCTTCTTCTTCGGTTTCATTTTCACATGAAACAAGTTTGGGCAAAAGGGTATCCGAAAAGGTTCTTACATTGTACAATTCTCTTCCCAAGAAGGGAAAGCCTCAAGGCCGTGAAGTCACCGTTTTGGCTGCTTTTCTTCTCTCTTCTCCTTCCAATGGTTCCTTCCTCTTTTTTTCTTCTCTTTCATTTATTTTTATTTAGTTTCTTCTGTTTGGAATATCAATACCCACAATCGAAATTTCAGTTTTTTTTTTATGAAATTGGATATTTTTTTTTTTGGGCGTGAGATATGGAATGGAAGTTACTTATTGATTGTTTGGGTTTCAGATTTGCAGGTTGTTGCACTGGGGACAGGAACAAAGTGTATTGGACGCTCTCGCTTGCGTACATGTGGTGATGTTATGCATGATTCCCATGCCGAAATTATAGCTCGAAGAGCTTTGATCAGGTTTCCTTTCTTTTATTATTATTATTATTATTATTTTGAAATTGTTATGTTATTTTTTTTTGGAGTTTAAGTTTGATGTCCTGACATTCAATCAAATATCTGCATCTGCATCACTTTTCAATTAATGGTGTGGAGTTAAACATATTTATTCATGTGGCATTACATGATTGAAATAAAAGCTGTCAGTATAGTAAAATTAAATATATTCTTTCATGGGTTTTTTGCATTTTGAACATACTGTGCAAAAATTTCGCTTGGCATTCTTATTTAGCTTGGACAATTTTCGTCCATAAAATGTATCAATTTGAATGTTGATATTGTGAAAGAGCCCATTTGAGCGCTTATTTGGATAACATTTGTTCTCGACCGAGAATGAAAAATTGAGTTTTCCAATGCACTTTTATAGAAAGTAAGAATGTTCTCACTTTGTCGAAAAGTACTTTTGAGAGTAAAACAAACATGGCAATGTGGAGTGGTACTCTATGTTTTGGCTTTTATTGTGTAATCTTCGCAAGTGTTTTCAAGGATTTCTAAAATATAATGTGTAGTGGTACTCTTTATTCTCACATAATATAATGAGTTGTTATGTGGGGAGATATTTTTACATGCATTTCTATTCACACCAGGTTCTTCTATACACAGATTCAGCATCTCACTGAAAGTTGTAGTAAGCATACACCTACCAATGAAAGCAAACGGTTCAAAGTTGATGACGGCAGCTTACCATTTGAGCTGGACTCGGAGTGTCTTAGTAAAAGGAAATATACAATGAAACGGGGTTGGCAATTACATATGTACATATCACAATTACCATGTAATCTAAGTTATTTTCTCCTCTTTTCTGCCTCCAATCATCAAAATCCTTTCTTTACTTGCTACAATGTGGATTAGTTTCAAGGGCAAATGCCTTTGTTGTTGCTTTTTGTAGGTGGAGCTGCTTCATTGAGTTCGATTGCGGCTCCTTTGGAGACTGTTCCTTTAGGGAAAAGTGATTCACCGTCACTTTTGGGTAAGCTAAATAATTCCATTGTAACATTTACAAATTAACATTTTTTTAATTTACATGCAAAATTGCTGAGGCCAAGAGGAACATCAGACAGATAAGAATACATTCAATAACTAAGAACTACTTTTAATAGCACTTGCTTTTCTACTTATCTTCAATAACTGTTGTTTGATTGTAATTGTTATCAAATTTGAAGGCTCTCATTGTGATTTTTCAATTATAGTTGGTGGATATATATATATATTTTTTTTATAATAAACGGGGCCAGAGGCCCAAAAAGAAAATTCAATTAGCAACCAATCGAGAGAGACTTGTGCCCATTACATCTGCATGAAGGAAAACTGATGCAAAACTAGGAATAACATGAAATAAACAACCAGAAAAAGTGCAACTATGCCCATATTTGGCAAAGCAATCCGCGACTGTGTTGGCCTCACGAAACACATGGCCAATGAAAGACTGTGGCAGAAGATTAAGAAGATCTTTAATTGCAAGAATAAGAGATCCACTGGGATGATAGCTCACATCACCACCCTGAATAAGAGAGACAGCACTTTTGGAGTCAACCTCCACTATCACATTAACGTGTCCATAATTGTAGGCTAGAGAAAGACCCAAATAGATGCCCCATAATTCCGCCTGCATGATAGTGGATATTTTTAATTAAAAGAATTGCTGTTCTCTTTTTTTTTTTTTTCCTGGTCTGAGAGAACTTCTTTTGCCTCTAATTCCAGAGAATGGTTCGAAACAAATGGGGACAGTCCAGAGGAAGCCAGGTCGCGGTGATACAACCCTGTCAGTTAGTTGCTCTGACAAGATAGCTCGTTGGAATGCTGTTGGTGTTCAAGGTTAGATTTGCTCAAACCGAGGATGCTTTCCTATTTTTCACTCTTAGAAAGCAGCTGTGAATTCGTGTTACAAAATTACATTTGTAATACAAGTTATGGACACTGAGGTTTGTGCTGGTGTTTGTGTGTACATGTTTTTCATCAACTATATTTGATTATATGATTCTGGCACTCATTAGTTTTTTTTCTTTTTCTCGAATCTTATACATGTTCGTATGACTAGTGTCCAAATGTTCATACTTTGATTGTAACCAAAATGTGACGGCTTAGGTATGTCTAGCACAAAACAGTTAGATTTGCAAAGATGAATTAGAGCTATGTGCTGGTCTGATAATGTTCACTGAATGCTTTGACAAATATGAATTGGAATAGTGTGACTGATTACCTTTTTCTTTGTGGAAGTCCAGTATAGTAAGAACTTTGTTTCACTTATTCCAGGAGCTTTGCTTTCCTACTTTCTTCAACCTGTATATCTTTCTTCAATTACTGTTGGTCTACCCATTGACAGTCCTGAGAATTTCGATTTTGAGGATAACTTGAAAAGAGCTTTGTATGATCGAATCCCACCCTTGTCGAACGAACTAACAATTCCGTTTCGAGTGAACCAGGTATGTGGAATATTATAGTGTCTCAGTGGAAAAGAAAATGAAGTTCTAGAATGCTGACTGTTATATATGATTCGATTTCCTAGCCGCAATTTCATGCTGCTTCGGTACCACCAAAGGACTTTCAGCAATCTGAGAGTGCTGCTGACACATTAACATGCGGGTACTTGCATCAAATGTCTGCGAATTCTGAAGGTCATGTAATTTTATGGTTCAATATTTGCATTTAACTAAATGGTAAAATTTGCAGATTTTCTATATGTTGGAATAAATGTGGCTTGCATGAGGTAACCCTTGGAACTACTGGAAGAAAGCAAGGCACCTCCGCTAAAGGGGCACTCTACCCATCAACAGAGTCATCTTTATGCAAGTAAGCTGACATGTACTATCTTAGTTATTGTCACTAAATTTTAGCGAGTGTTTGAACAGATTTTTAAAAGTACTTATCAAGACAAAAAGCAGATGCAGAATCAGCTTCTGACCTACTTATATAAAAAAAATTGATTACTTTCTGTTTCTAGTTCTTTATTTTCTTTATAAGTTTATCTAAGCAAGTTACACAAACTTAAGAAACGAAAGTGCTTTTTTACATAATGAAAATAAACAAATGCACTATAATTTGATGTTTTCAGAAAGAGGCTGTTAGAGGTTTTCTTGTTACTGAGGCAGGAGTGCTTGAACGCTTCTCTGGCCAATGGGGTTACGTATCGCAATCTCAAGGTATTTGTAATGTTCTTCACGTGCTACCCTTGAGGGTCTAATTAATGGTGAATATGCAACTAGTGAGGAAGAATGTCCATGATCTGTCATCTCCTAAATTGATTTTTGCATGATTAATGCTTTGCAGGATGGGGCTGAAGAATATCACTTAGCTTCCACAATTTTTAAAGAGAAACCACCTTTTAGTAACTGGTTCTTGAAGCCCCTGGACTGTGAGGCATTTTCCATTTCCAAATAGTTGATTTAAAGAGTAACTGCTCAAATTGATCCTCTCAAGAGATATGCAAAACATAAAATTATGTCCTTCAAGATTTTTGACATCAAGCTGGTCCTTTAATATAAAATCTCCGTCTATTTAAGGACCAAATTGATGTCTAATTATATATCGGACTATTGGAGTAATAAGTTGATGTCTATTTTAAATATTGAAAGGCCAAATTGATGTCTAAAATCTTTATAGGACTAATTTGATATTGTATATATTTGTGAATGAATAATTCGATTGTTTATTCGTTGATTTAATTATCTTTGTGAAGCCTATCTTCGGTTGCATTGCTTGAGTAACGAAAGAATTGAGTTGCTTGCTGGAACCCAGTTTTTGTATATGAGAATGCTATTTCTTTTTTTTTGATAGATGAGAATGCTATTTCTTGACTCAATTCAACTCCTTTATTCTTTCATAGCATAACATATCCTCATTTCATTGCATTGTGTGTTGGTTTTAGTTTTACCAAATAATCCGAAGATGAGTGATTTTTCACTTTTTTTCACTTCATAAGAATTTTTATTTTAGAAGATCTACATCTTATTTGATAAATGAAATTATTTAATACTAGTTTGTTATTTTTTGTTTGGTCCATAAGATGACCATCCTGCTCACGTTAATATTTTCCCACCAATACTCTATGTTAGATCACTAGTGCTGGTGCGTACGTTTTAGGGATAGAAGTAAGTCAAGTTGTTGAACAGGGACCTTCGACCTGGCCTATATTCAGTCAAATTAGGTATAGTCTATTTAATGAACAAATTAGTGTGACATTCCAAGTTTTTATTTTTTTCAAAAATAAAATTCTAAATCATAATATTAAAATAAGAATAGTCAAATTATTACAAACGCAAAAGTATGTTTATATTAAGTGTGTCCTGCAATTCAAGGGTATGTCCTATGAGTTAAGGATATGCCCTATGAATTAATGTTGAGCCCTACAAGTAGAGGGTGTGCCTTATAGGAGAAGGGAATATTCCTTTCAGGTCCATATGTATTAAGGGCTTCAGACCCAATTCTCTATGCGCACTGTATGTGGCTTTGACTCAAAAGTTTTGTGGATGAGTCTCTGGCTCAATACCCTCTAGTGGACAACTCAGCTAGGAACTGGACCCATTACATTTGTTTTTATTTGAATGATTTTGTTGAGTAAAGTTATAGAGAGAAAAAAAAAAGCCAATTGGATCTAAAACTAAATACCCACTGTTCTCATCATCATAGTAGTTAGTTATTTTCTTTTATTACTTTTATTGCATATTTAGGGAAGGATTAGTGTGTGTCTGTGCATATATAAAGCTAAGCCCACCGTTCCCATCATCATAATTAGTAGTTATTTTCTTTCATATTCGTATTGCATGTGTTGAAATATTAGCTTAGTTAATTTCATTAAGACACAAATTCCACCCCAAGTTCCCTATCTATTATCATTCAAAAAAATGATGAAAACAAGTGTAGATACATATGACACCTCATAGTTTAGTCACTATTTCCCCTAATCTTCTCCATTCAGAACCAAAATTATGAAGAACTCATTAATGATTTGCATGAACTGCACTCTACTCTCACTCTATAAATAGGATAGGCGTGTCGTCCTCACCATTCCACACACCTCACTCAATCTCTTCTTTCCCTCCACAAGTGAATTTGTGTTCTTACTCTCTTCTTCTATTTCGTTTTTTTTTTTTTTTGGCAACTAGGAGGCAAGGCTTGGCCTCTTTAATCAATCAAGATAGGAGTAGTTTTATCTTTATGAGTAATCTAAGAGAAATGTTTGTATCCTATATGTGACTTCGAACTATTTTGTGAAGACTAAAGTGTGTTTTGTTCATATTATTCTTATAATGTTCTTGTTAAGTTTAAATCTTTGCTCAATTCTTGGTATGCCCATTTTTATTTTTATTTTTTTTGAAATTCCTGTTTTATTCCCTTGTGATATGATATGTTCATGCTTTTAAAATGTGGTTTTAAAAGTCCAAACATGAGAGTGGTGGACATTATTTGATTTTAATGACATGAAATTATCATAATGGACTAAAACATGGATTTTAAAAAAGAGGTATTATAAGAACTAAACAAAGATTTAAACTTAGCCAGAATATTATAAGGGCAATATGAATAAAACGCATTTTAGTTTCCACAAGATGTTTTTTTTTTTTTTTTGGTAATAATCC